>CAEFZX010027609.1:0-74063 GCA_903066825.1 Alfaro cultratus | reverse complement strand
CCAGAACCAAACGAGGGGAAGCAGCATTCAGCATCTATGCACCACAAATCTGGAACAAACTTCCAGAAAACTGTAAAACAGCTATATTAAGGTCAGCTAAATTGTCGTTGCGAGACCTAAATAGGACCCTCCCTCTCTGCTCTCCCGTCACTCCACTCCCCCCCCTTGAAGTATTTAGTTCACTTACAGACCAAGATCAGGTCTTGGACCCACATCTTTTGTTCTAGCTTTTCTGCTGTCAGTGTCAATTTTAAAGAGGCTGAAAAAGTATACACTTATACATGCCTTAACCTGTAGACCACATGATCTTAAACCATCGTCATTGTTTACATTTTCGATGTCATAGTATAGTATGTCGTTTTGTTTATATATATGACGTCGAAAATATAAACACAACGACATACTATACTGTGTGCTGCAGTGAGGTCCTTCTCAGTGTACTTGGCGCCAAATGTGTATTTTTTGGGTTTGGTCACTAGATGGTGCTGTGGCCTCACGTATATGAGCCGAGGGCTGACGTCCAGGTGTTGACTCCTCCCCCGCAGTTTTTGACCGCTGCCTTGGAGTCTTTGTTAATATTGTAGTTTACTGAGTTTGTGCACAAATTGTTTAGTCTGAATTGAGTAAAATCTAAATTTGCACGTCAATAAGACCCTTGTGAGCGACTTTAGATACGTTAGCTGCTAAGCACGTCATAAAAAAGCTTATGTAACAGTATTAAACTGGCTCGTCACCTCATACACAAATGTCAGAAATAAAGCAGGGAGGCTGAAACATAACGGCATGCTTTATTGATATACAGTAAAGCATTTTATAGTACAGTAGTAAGGCATACATTGGATGGACTCTGATATGTTGTGAAGTATCGACATTATTTGGAAAAATTAGGTGAAAATGACATTCTTTGAAATAGAAAATTAAAGAAATCAACTTGGGTCAAAATTTCTAACTCACTGGGTCATGCTGCAGGAATCTGATGAAACAACTGATTATTTATTACAAATTAAGATTTTTTTTTTTCTTTTAGTCACACGTTAATATCATAGCTCCTCACACAGAACGAAACCAACCTGCTTTGAACCAGACAAAGTGTAACACAAAAAACCAGATTAGGTTTGACAGAACATTCAACGTCCACCAATTAGAAATATCTTTTTGATTTTTACTTATCTTGGAGTGTAGAACTGATTAGAGGTCAAACTAACATCCAAACTTCACATGAGGTTGTTGAGTTAATAACAAGTAATGGAAATCAAATAGTTAAAATGTTCCTATGCCGCATGGATCAAGGCATTAACTGTTAGTTTCTAAACTGAGGAAGACTTTTCTTTCTCTGTGCGAAGTGGGAGCAGATTCATTCTTCTGCTTTAGCCAATAGCAAAAAACACATCTGATCAAAACTTGGTTTGCACTTGAACACTTTGACCTTTGGAGAATGGATGGTTAAGTTAACATGTTGATGCAGCCAAGCCAGAAGTCTGACCTTTGAGGGAAATGACACATGTAAGATGTAAGATTTGTGAAAGCGAAGTGATCAGCTGCAAATCAACGTGTTGAATTTGTCTACCAAGTAAAAAAAACAACAAAAAAACCAAAAAAAACTTTGTTCAGATGAGGGGAATAAACTCAACAGCGCACTCTAGTAACTTTCTGAAAACTCTTCTTGATGCAATGATGGTGTGCGAGGCCTTTTTCTTGTTTTCTTTTAAACTTTGCTTTACTGTTATTAGGATCATCAGAGCTTGTATTGGGTATTAATATCCATCCAGTTTCTAAAAAGTGGCATTCCTCCACTCCAAAAAAAAAAAAACTGTTATGAAATTTTAGGCACCACACACTCACACTCACACACACACAAAGAGAACTTCCTCTTAGAAAACACCCTCATTGTTACAATCGTTTGAAACTAGTGAGAAATGCTCCAGCTCGTTTCCCCAGTTAGAAAGAGATAGCAAATATACGAGGACACTGAAGACGCCGTCTGTTTCTCAACCCCGCTTCTCGTTTTATACAATTGCATAGAAGTTTAAAAACCAGCTCCTTTTAACAATAAAACAGAATGTTTTAAGAAACTACTCAAATCTTAGATTTATTTTTTTGTACTTGTTGCTTTAACTGCAATCCTTCACAAAAATAGACATTATATTCTCTGTGTAAACAGGTTCCAATCCAGTTGTTTCGACTAGAAAAGCATGCGGTATGACGGAGGGGGTCAAAAAAGACGCGGCAGTTCCACGCTGCGCTCGGCAGTCATGGCACTGACCAGCGACTCCATGGCGCGGCCCAGATCGTCCGCCATGTGGAACAGGCTGTCGATGCTGAGACCTACAGGGAGAGGATTAGGATCACTAAAAATAAAAGCTAAGTGACTTTTTCCTCTAGAATCCCCATTCTTTAACTGCTGAACTGTCACCCTCAAAATGCTAGTTTGTAGGGCGATGTTAAATTGTTTATGTACCATCAGGGATAAAGCTTTTCACATGCTAACATAATAGACAAAATATGTTATTTTTAATATTATTTTTGTCAATAACTTTAAATTTTAAGAACTTTGTGTCTTTTATAGTCAGTTTGTTAGTTTAGTAGCAGCATTTTGACCAGAGGTCAGCAACGTTCCCACTTTATAGACCCAATATATTTCACAGGCACATTTTACATCACAGTCTCCTGGTAGAAACCCAATTTCCAAAAATTACATTTTGTGAAGCTGAAGGTTGCAGACCTCTGACCCTTGATGTGGAACCATCCATGCACGACCGCTTGAACTTCCCAGATACAAAACAAAACCAGAAAATAGCAAAAGCATCATTTGATTTCAAAACGTTTTACTAGTGCGGACTGAAAAGTGTGGCATGCGTTTTGTCTTCAGGTGAAATTGATACTGGAAAGCAAAAAACTGGTGTTATTGTATCCGTAATGCGATAAAAGTTTGTTTCGACATTTGTGAAATGCAAAACAAATAACTTCCTGTCAATTTAGTAGCTCACGCTATTGTCTCAGAATCTTTATTGCATTTTAATCAATAACGTTGCAGCCTTATGCCTTAACCTTGCACAGCAAACTTTAAGGAATCTTCTATAAGATGACTGAAAAGGCTGTTTAGCGCCGTAGTCAGTGCTAAACGACATTCTGCATGATGTTTGCAGTGGACAAAGCTAAATCATGGTGCAAATTGGTGCCAAAACTTGTTGTTTTTTTTATTATTTAAGGATGCACTGCATGTCACACTTTTCAGATTTTTTTTCTTTTTAAAACTATAGCGTTTTAAGTGAATAATTGGAAAGTTTAAGCCTCAGGGAAATTGTGTTGAAGTTCAAGAGGCAAATACAACAATAGAGCAAACACTTGGATTATTGTTGTATGACAGACGACTACATTTCTGCCTAAAAGCTTAGATATTCTGTACTGTCAAAAAGTCGTACGTTTGCAAGAAGTGACATATCTTTTCTAGGAGTTTTCTTTCCCTTCGTCAGATCAACAAATCCCAGGTTCAGACTCACCATGAAGAAGCAGCTCCAACATGGTAGATGTCAGAAAACTTGAGTTTTGCTTTCGTTCTTATTGATGTTAGACTTCACAATGTCAGAGAATATTTTAGTTTTGATTTATTCTTTGCAAATGTACAAATTTTCAACAGAATATCAAAGTGTTTTCTTGCAAATAAGAGAAATTTCCAACAAAACCTCCAGTTAAACCTCTTTAATGGTGAAACTCTGCCTCCTGCTGACAGAAAATAGTAACTGCAGTCTACTTTCATCTATTTTTTTTGTAATGGTCAATTTGTAAAATAAATCTACATCCTCAGGAAGAAAATTTAATTAAAAACAAAAAAAATTTCTTCAAACTTACAAATAAAATTAGAGCAAGCTACATGCTACAAGGTTGGTTATTTCATAGTGCAAACAAGCTCTAGAGACGAAGAGGTGGGGAGAGGGAACACTGAGCGACTGACCTCTCATGGATGTCCCCTTCTCCCGCCTGGCTCGCCGAGAAAAAGGAAGAAAAGACATGAAGAAAGAAGGAAAAGTCATCCTTCTGTTTGGATGTCTAAGGAGTTCCACTGAAATTAGGCTAAATTTAGTGTTTCTAAACTAAATGTTTGAGGAACAGGAGCACAAAGAAGAATGAGACATAAGAGGAAATAAAGTTTGGAATATTTTCAGACCTCAAACTAAACCTTACAACTGAGATTAGAAAAGGGACAAAAATATTCAGATTTTCTAATCGACGTTGAACATTTTTCGCCTCGACACATTTGTGTAAAGGAAGTGAAGTCTGTTGTACCTTGGCTGTGAGGGAAAGTGTTGTTGAGCTGCTCCACCACTTCCTCCAGGCCAGATGCATCTTGGGAAGGACTGGAAAACTCATCATCGCCTAAAAACCAACAAATCGTTTGATGGTTTACAAACATCAATGGGAGCAACCGAGCGTTTCCTGCTCCACTGGCTGCAGGGTGAAGGCTCTTTACCCATTGTGTCAGTAGTCTGGCTGGCTGCCACACGCAGCAGCGGCAGGGACGAGTCGGAGCGCTGAGAGGAGGTGGAGGGGGAGGAGAGGGCCGTGCCGTTCACCTTGGAATCCGTCTGACAGACACACACACACACACACACGAGTGAGTCATCGACTGCCTCCATTGCTGAACCAGAGATAACGTCTGACCGTGACTGGCCAGATGTCACTACACTGGTGCAAAAGGACGCCTCAGTTCATTGCATAGAAATACTTGAGTACACATTAATGATCATGTTAATTATCATATTCTATTTGAGTCCTCGAGCTTTTTGTCACAAATCATGCTGACAGACATTTTAAAACAACACTTCTGACTACTTTTCACATTATTAAAACGAAATGAAACAAAAAATAATGTTTTTTGCATCAGATGTTGAAATTTTCAGGTTTAATTTTTTTTAGAAACAAAAAAAATGTTGAAATGTAGCCCTTTTGGACGTCAAGCTCATGTTTGGAATGTCAAATATTAAAATATATATATATATTTTGTTTCATTTACTTCAATCGTCACATGTATTGATGTTTTAAAATGTCTGTCAACATGATCGGTGACAAAAAGTTTGAGAACTCAAACAGGATGTGATAATTAACATGATTCCCAATGCCTTCAAAATGGAAATAAGTAGCCATTGTGGCTGTAGGACTATTTGTCAACAAAGTTTGATACCAACAAAGAATAAAAGGCAGTCCCACTACTGAGGTACTTTTACCTCAGTAAAAGGCATTTTAAACTTGTTAACTGCTTATGGAGTTCCTCAAGGCACCATTCTCGGGACTTTTTCCATTATGGTCTAATTTATCTAATTATTTACATCTAAGATGGAAAAACTGCTGCTGGGTTTAGAACTAAGTTGCTTATTTGGCAAATCCAAAGCAGAACCGGCCATATTAAATTTGTCTTTATGAGTCGGCTCTTTACTGTTGGTGTATTTAAAGAGACGGGATGATTACCTGCTCCAGAAGCTGCCTCAGCCTGTGCAGCTGGGACTCCAGCTGTTTGTTGTGGTCCTCCAGTATCTGCATGCGGGCCTCCAGGCGACCTTTGTGCTGCCGCAGCAGCTTGGCCTCGGCGATGAGCTCGGCGTCTCGGGCGCTCTGCGGCGACACCGGGAGCATCTCGGGCGGCGAAGGCAGCGGGGACAGACCTTTCCTGTCGTGAGCTTTTTTCAAACGGTCATACTCAGCCTGCAGCTTCCTGTAAGGAGAACCGCAGAGTTTCCACTCAGAGCTCGTGGAAACGTATTTTAGTTACAATCATATGCGAGGGAATAAAAGGCTACTGGACTTTATGTTTTTAGGATTAATTTTAACTGTTGGGGTTGCAAAGTTACTTTGTGGTTCTGAAAACATTTTGTTTGGGATGTGGAAGTGAGTTTTGCTCCTACTTCAATTTGTCCTTATTCCAAGTCCAACCCAAACACCAAAACATCGAACCGGAGACAAGAAAAATGAGACAAACCAACAGTGTTCATCCAAAAAGAGATTTTTTTTTTTTTTCTTTTTTTTTTAAAAATCTTTTTTCAAAGTCAAGAAGAGATTTTCATTTCTTTTTGGCTTGGAATATAAACAAATGGCCCTCTAAGAATCAAACATTTTTTTTTATTTTTATTTTTGTTATTTTTTCTAACTTGTGATTCTAAATGTCGGTTAAATCTGGAGGCAAGTTCATCGGATTTTATTTAGTGATTTCAGAATAAAAATTCACACCACACTTAAAAAGTAATTACAGAAGGGGATTAAAACATTTATTAAATTCTGGCTTTAATCTAAAAATTATTTTTTTCACAGAATGTTTTACTAATTGGACATGGAAAAGAATTCTAAAAAGAAAGACAAAAAAATTTGTGACGGTGATTTTTATTCTTGTTAATTTTTCCATAAATCATAAGAGGTTCTTGAAGCCTCCTTCCATGATGTGCTACTTTGTGTTCCAAATAAAATGGCCATTAAACACTGACCTGTTCTCCTGCTCCAGGTCGCCCAGGACCCTCTCCAGTTCTCCCTTCTCCTCTGTTTCCATGGAGATGAGGATCTGGGCGGGGCTGCGGGGCTGACTGAGAGGAGAGCCTTGGTTCAGAGACTGGCAGTAGTGCTGGATCAACATGTGCTCGTCATCGCTGCAGATACACACACATACACACACATCAAACATACCCACCAATGATTGACACACATTCATAAGGTCACAGAGACAACGTGGCATGGACGTGCATGTGTGAACACATACACACATACACACACGCGCGCGCACACACACACAGGAAAAAATGGAGAAAAAGAAAAGCAGAAGGTGAATGAAGGAGCAGCAGAACGGGACTGGAACACAGATGAAGAATCTGAAGCTCAGAGAGAGGAAGAGAAAAATGTTTGACTGAAAATATTAACATTGTTTTTGTTCTTTATCAATAAATGAGCTGCATTCGATCACTGCTTTATCTTTGATTTTATTTTTGTCCAGCCTAAAATCTAATCATGAAGAGTTCTTTGAATCCTAAACTGGATCATCCATCATTAAGATTTGTAAATGTAACCAAATGTTGGTGCAGAAGAAGAATAAAATTATAACAATAAGGAACACAAACAGGATCTATTTTGCTGACCTACAGGTTGGGAAAAACTTTTGCCATCATCTGAAAGTCTGTTCTGTGTTTGCCTTCATATTGTACACAAAAAAATAAAACTATGCATCACTTCTCACGACACTAAGAGACAAAAGGATTTGTTCAAACCTGATTCAAATATTCCATCCTAAATGGAAAACTGATCATTTTACATGAAAGTGTCTGTTTTAGACAGATTCAGATCTTACGTTACTTTTGGCGTTCCTCAAGGCGCCGTTCTCGGGGCACTTTCATTAAATAGTTGTATGCTTCCCCTTAGCTCAGTACTACAACATCACTTATCAAATGTATGCTGATAATACATTTTTCTCATCATAACCGCAACAAAAATGAGTTTTTGAAGCCAAAACCTCTGAACTTTGACTTGGTGAGGCTAAAGAGCACAGAGCTGGCTCAGGCCAAAACGGAAATAAGCCAACTACTATCCTGGAAATGTTGCCAGAATTGTTTTGTTGTCCTATCAGAACATCAAAACAAGAAAATAACAATAATTCTTCATTTTTTGCTTCTTAAACGATCTAGAAGACATGTTTACTCTGTGGACTGGCTCTGGTCATTCCTTGGTTGATGAAGCCAGTGATTGGACATCCTCTACTTGTTCTTTGATAAAGTTGAGTAAGGAAGACAACGCAACAGGAGTGCTGATGCTTTGTTTCAGAAAGATCGACTACAATCAAAGAAATACGCCCATTTTAATCCTACTCGGTTTTGAGTATTAATAGAAACCTATTAAGTTTATGATAAATAAGTGAGTTTTAATAGTTGAGTTTATATTGGACAGCATTAACTGTCCTCTCTCTGAATCTTGCTATAGATTCTTTGACTAGATGAAACTAGACTTTGTAGATAATACTGCAAAAAACATTGTTTTTTAGAAGGGAAATAAGAAAGTTATTTAAAACATGGTTGTGTAATGAGGTTAAATATATATTCTTACATACATTTCTATTTTTTTGTTAATTCAACAAAATGTTGAAGGAGGACAATAAAACTGAACAACAAATAGTCAAGGGGGGAATAAAGAAAAAAAAAATATCAAAGATTTGACCTTAAATCCAGAAAACACATTTACAGACGAGTAACACAGGCAGCCAGTGGAAACAAGGACGACAGAAGCAGCCGACACGCAAAAAGCCAGTCAGAGAGTTAGGAGGACAGGGTAGAACAAAAAAAAAAACAAGAAGCTGTTCTCACATGCTCTCATTGGGTGAGATACTGTCATTCAGATAAGAGCCATTACGGTTCTCCATTTCAGCTAACCTGCGGAGGGGGAAGAAACAGAGCAGTCAGTCTTAAAACCAAAGAGAAGAGCCGTGAGCAGCTCTCCAAACCGGAGACCGACAGCTGGCTGTCAGCTTCAGGGGCTTCCAGCACTTCCAGAACATTTCAAGTTCTGGTTGGATCATTAACTGTGATCCAACCACTGACTGTTTCTCTTTTCTTTTTTCCCCCCATTTAATGAACCACTTATTGCATCTTCTTTTATCTTTGACACAATATACAACAACTGCTCTGGATCTTTATAAGTTTAAAAGTCAATTAACACTTTATTGGAATTATTTATAGGATTTTTTTAAAATTTGGAAATAAAACTGTATAACTAGTAAGTCAGTGTTGAGCCACGCTGGAAGCTTTAAGTTTAGCTTCCAGGCTGCTAGTGTAACCAGGATAATTTTTCTGTATTACATTCAGTTTATTTATTTTATTTTCCATTTTGTTAGATTTAATTTTATTTATTTTTATTTAAAGGTTTAATTAAAATCCTCCTTTCCTTAATTTATTCAACACCAATCAGGCGAGAACAACATTGTTCTCGCGCGGTTTTGACGCCTCAGGTAGGAAACGCTGTCGGACCCTGACGTACAGGTAGGCTTCTGGTCTGTTCCCAAAGCGGCTTTCAGATATCTATTGTATATCCTGCAATCGTGTGCCTCTGTTAACTTGCAGGCGTGTGTTCAATCAACCGAACGTTGTAAAGATCACGGTTGGTCAAGAGGGAATTGGTGAGTGTTTGCTCGGGAGCTAGCATGCTAGCACTAGCCTCCCCAGCCTGTTGTAATTATACATCGATCTAAAGCACATTCAAATTGAAATGCTTACCGAAACTACTGTTGTGTAAAAATACTGTTTTGCATAAGTTGCATTTAATTATTATGTAAACTCCTGCAATTATAAGAAAATACATGTAAATTGACTATTTAGGCCTGTTTACACAGGCCAGGTGTATTGCAGATCCCCCGCTCAAGGAGTGGCTGAAGGGTCTGGGATACAGCAAGGATTGTCTGGCTTCATGCTGACCAGACTGGCGAGCTAACCGTATAGTGGATCCGGAAATACAACACCTATTATCTGAGGAAACTCTTCCGAACTGGTTGGAGATTCAGCCCAACAAGTCTTCACTGAAGGAACTGGATTATTATTATTTGTTTTTTTCCCTTTCATCATCAACAAAGACTGGTTGACTTCCTTGGTTTAAGGAACTCATTTGGACTTTAAATTGTGGACTAACTTGTATATATTGTAAATATTAATACAACTCACCAATTTTGCACCATCTAGCTGTCTCTGTTTTTTACAATTTGCCACCTCCTCCAGCAGACGAACCTAGTTTTTAAGAGATCACTTGGATTGACTTTAATTTGGATTATTTCTAATCCCAATAATCCTAGAATGCAACACGGGTTACAACAGCATGAAAAATATTTTTATGTATTTAAACTATCATTATCTTGAATGGAAAAGACAATGAAGGAATTAAAATGATCTACTTTATATCACCTTATCTAAGAAAATGGCATTTGTTATGTAATCTTAAAAAAAAAATCTAAAGATTTGAGAAGAGAAAAACAAACTAAAGAGAAATCATTCAATCAAATCCGATTTTGAACATCTATAACAGCTATAAATTTTGCACATCAGTCCCAAATCAGCCACACCAGGGCTGTTCCTTACAGAATGCTGCGTTTGTAGAACGACTGGCTTGATGGTTTCCTCTCAAAGCAGATGAGAAGTTTCTTCTCATTTTAGTGGGTTTGCTTCACTTCTGTGATGTCAGTTTTGGAGAGGATAATATAAACTTTCTTGTGGGGTTTGAAAATGTCATTTAATGCATTCAATGTAGTTATTTGTCTGGAGCATTACGGCTTCTATTGATTCAAAGTTGCAGTTTTACGTTCCTATGGGTAAACTCACTGTAGTCTGAGTGGAATCATACTGACAGGTTTTCTTTTTTTGCTCTAGTTCTGTCAAATGTTTGGAGAATTTGGACTTAATTATCATAGTGTTTTATTAGAAATAGTTCGGACCAGTCACGTGTTTTACTTTGTGGTGACGGTGAGAGTTCGACTAAAGAATTGCTGTGAAACGAAAAGTTATTTTGCCAAAGTCAGAGCAGACTCTAGGAACAGTCAATAAAAATAAGCCATGGGATGATCTTTGTAATGCCTTATAAATAAAATGATGGCAGTGAATCCAACATCGAAAGGAAATAGAAAATCAACCTGGGAGGACAATAGTCAACGATGAATAAAAGATTTTGAGTTTGTGATGAATCTCAGTGCTCCATGAAACACCGTGTCCAAAGCATGAAGACACTGAGGTGAATGCATATATAAGATGTGGCCATAATCCAACACAGATCAAAATGTAGTATTTACGGGTTGATTTTAAAAATGCTTTTTGCTTCAAAAGACAAGACTTAACTGTATAGAAAAAAGACTTATCTCAATTTCAACTCGTTTGTTTACCAAGAGAAAAGCTCATCAGTTTCGTTTTCTTAGAATTTGATCCCAATTCTGAAGTGACCAAGTTATGCTCAAAAATATTAAATGTAGACTCTAAATTGGTGATCACTTGAGCTAATTTAGAATGGTAAAGAACCGCGTCATCGGCTTAGTAATGCTATTTTGCACCTTTTCTATATATTCTGTTTGTTTATTTGACCGCCATACAAGAAACTCAGCAGGATTTCATCAATTACGAAGCATGTCACCATACCACTTGCAGTTTGGTCTTGTAATGGACAAAGCAGACAAACTTGAAGCTTCAAGAATAACCCAGAAATGAACTCTAATAAAAACTTATGCACCATGCTTGAATCAAGTGAGCTGTATCGATGTCGATAAGAAGCATAGGCGTAACTTCCTGAAGGACTGCTGTGGACATGTCCCCACCAACTCTGGCCTGATTGGGACAGAGTTGTAATATTACCTGCACCTTTTTTTTCTTTATGTGCCTGCACCTATGTAACTCTGCAGCAGCTGCATGTTGTACTCAAAGCATTAACAGCCAGGTAAAACTTTTTAAAATTCCTTTGTAAAACGTAAATGGCAAGTCAGCTCAGTGGATTGGACGTCACGTGACTTACTGTGCGCCACATGGGCTATTGCTTTACAATGAGCCAGAAATATCAGTGGTGGGGAAATGACACAATCAAACAGACTGAATGTTCTGTTTCGGTGTTTTTGCACACTTTTTTGCGTGGGAAATATTTGGTGGCTGATTCCATGAATTAGAAAATGACTGAAAAGTTCCTTTGTCAGCAATTCCATCACCAAGTGAAAGACATTATATAGATTAATTGGATTAGGTATGTTTTAACATATTTATGTTTCGTAGTATGTTTAATACCTAGTAAAAGATTATTTTTGAAAGGTGCTATTAATCTGACAAGCCTGATCAGGACGTATATCCTAATTCATTGAATAAGGCTGTCTGGCATTCACATGTAAATTTTGGTTTTATTCTTAGCACTAGAAAAGAAAAGGCCTTCCAGTAACTGTGGGTACATCAGCACCCTACCCCCCTCACCCTCATCCCCCGCTCCTCTTCCTCCCCACCAACTTGCAGTACAAAGTTACACCTTTGATGAGAAGAATGGTTGAATAGTCTGCCATTATACCACACCCTTGTAATCCATATCCCCATTGTTAAGCCTTTCTTTAACTTCTAAAGAAAAATATTGAATTAGATCAAATTAATTAGATTTATTGTCATTGCATAAATATGATCCTCTTTAGGACGAGGAACGCAGTGGTGTTGGCATACAAGCCAAACAATCCTTTTTCACTCTTATCTGATCAGATTTGTTTTTGTCACTGTTTCCCATACACCTGGCCCAGACTGCAAATGGAAGTCCTTATTGCTTTCAGCAAACATGATCTTTTTTTGTATCAGTTTACGAATATTAAGTTTCCAACCCTGAAACATTAATATATGGTTGATTGCCCTGCTAACATAAGCACCATGAATGTTTAACTACACATCATATGCACCTCAGTATTGCTAATTAGGTCATCAGATAAAGCCAACTGTCCTAGGGGTGGACCAGTGTTGCAGGCAATGCCCAGTGGGCTGATACACATTTATTGGCCGGCCTAAGGCGGTTAGAATTTAACCAAAAAAGTATTTTAAAAATTATTTTCTATCAACCGCGTTGGCCCATTGGTTTTCTTGGACAAATGAGGATCATGAGAGACGTGACCCATAAACAGATTGAGGAAGAGGTCAGATTAGCTGATGTAGCTGATGAGTCAAAATTTTCATGAAGATGGAAAATTTTATGGAAGAGGTTAGGACGGAGGACGAGTAACGGACATGTAAGCTGGCACACTGTTAGAAAAACAGCATGCCAGGAATGTTATTCCATAACATATTCCTATATCAAGGAATAACATAGGAATGGTGATAGTCCCACGATGATGTTAACCCTTCAGTGGTCATTGTGCGGAAAATGTCATGGTGGGACAGTGAGGAAGCGGCGACAGATCATCAGTTTCCGAAACCACAAACACACACACACACACACATACACCCACACACACCAAATTTGTAAAGCTCCCATGGAGTCAGGCTGACCCCACTGGACTGTGCACAGAGTAAAACACTTGTAGGATCTAAATGACCCCTCATCTCTTAAGACCGCAGAGGGGTTAACAATGAACACATTTTGGGATGTGTGCAGTAATAATAATAATAATAATAAAATTTAAATAATAATAATTAGTGAATTGAAACAGAAAATGTAAAAATGTACTAAAAAAAAAGATTAGAGACACATCTTCACTAAATACTTTCTGGGAAAGTTGTAGCCAAAATGTGGAGATGCTCAACGTAGAACGATTACAGGACTGAAACATCAGTCAGACTTAGACTTAACGGTATAAAAATAATATAAGGTTGTAGAGTTATGAGGCACTGCAGTTTTGTACATAAACATAAACCTTTGTAGAGCATTGCTTTTATCGTCTTTGATTTTAAATAATGCTAGGCTAAACAAATATGTTGCTTGGTGTCCAACTTAGTGTTAATGTGTCTTGCAGGTCTTACAACTTACAGCTATGATTAGCTATATTTTACATTGATATATGGTCTTGCTACGGCCAAAACTGTGTGTTTGTACGAACATCGCATTTCACAAAACACTGATAAGACATCTCTAGCAGAGTTTTTTGACATCCAAAATGAAAATATCTAGTGAAAGAGCCAATCGGTTTAACATGGTTACTGTCCTCTTGAATACAGTGATGTGCTTTATTTTTATTTCTGAAACAACACAACGTGCCTCCAGTAGCTCATGTATCGTGTAAATTTTATTGATGAGCCGGCATGACCAAAATATTCCAGAGTCATTGTTTTGGTCCCAGTCCAGCCCTGGTCACACCCCCATGAAACACATAAATATGACCTGCAGTTGTTCCTCAGCTACTTGACATCATTATCTGCTGCTGTTTCCACTGAGACCTTCCTGGCTGACAAGATGAAGACTCTCTTCATTTTAGTGGCTCTGCTCTATTTCTGTGCTGGCAGCTTTGGTAAGAGTTGCATATTAATTTCAGGTGTTAGTATTTGTTTTAATGTTAATACTAGTTAAAATATATTTTTTTCCAGGTTGTGACTCAGGACTTTGGTTGGATTGGGACTTTCCAGGTTCAGACATCAAAATCCTTTTCTCTCCGGATGCTGAACACTGTCAGTTCCTCTGCACTCAGGAGGCGTCTTGTCTCTTTTGGGCGTTTATTGGTCCTGACTGCATGGTTGATAACAGGTACACAACGACAAACAGAAATGAACATGTTTTCCTTGTTTCACTGCTGAAAAACTCTGCAAAGAGAAGCCAATCTTTTTTTTTTTTTACACCTTTTCATTCCATGTTTTATATGCTATGAGAGAAGTATTTTGAAAGGTGTAATTAAACATGATAAAGGGAGCATGTTTTTATTATGCTCCCTTTATCAGGAGCATGATAAAAGGAGCAATGTCAAAGAGCAGTTTTCTTTGACATTGCTCATGAGATGCTGAAATAAAAAGAAGTGTGTAAAGCCAAAATTAAGATAAAAGAACAGGAATCAGATAATTTGATTTCAAATATCAAGCAGGCAACAAAATAGCTCATCCATGTAGCATTAACCATTTTTTATTTTTTTTTATTTTGCAGTTAGCCTGGAAAATGCATGACTAACATGTTTTTAGAAAAAAACATGTTTCTCTGTTTTTATTTACTTTTTTAATCAAAAAACCGCGTGAATAATAATATAAATAAATCAATGTAAAGATCTTCAATGACTTTAAATGTTCCTGACCAACGTTTTACATATGCAGCTGATCCAGATGCTGCTGCTCGCGTTCTCACTAAAACCAGGAAGACAGAGAACATAACACCAGTTTTAAAGTCCCTCCACTGGCTCCCTGTAGCTCAGAGAATAGACTTTAAAATACTGTTGTTAGTTTATAAATCACTCAACGACTTAGCACCATAATACATTAAAGATCTGCTGTTGTTGTATCAACCTTCCAGATCCTTCAGGTTCTGGTTCTGATCTGCTCTCCATCCCCAGAACCAGAACCAAACGAAGAGAACCAACATTCAGCTTCGATGCACCACAAATTTGGAACTAACTTCCAGAAAACTGTAAAACAGCTGAAACACTGAAGTTCCTTTAAATCTCGACTAAAACCCCAGCTGTTTAGAATTGCATTTGAAACATAATCAACTATTAATTTAATGATAGCATTTGACTTAATGTAATGTTTTGATTGTTGATTTGATGTTGCATGACTTTGTGTTTTGTGTTTGTTATAATGTAAAGCACTTTAAAATGCCTTGCTGCTGAAATATGCTATACACATAAAATTTGATTGATTGATTGATTGATTGATTGATTGATTGACATTTTCCCCTAGTATTTTCAGGATTAAGCTCAAAGCTACTGAAGTTTGAAAAGCTACAGAAGGAATATGTTTAGGAAATTAAAAGATTAATTCAAATCTAAATCCAACAAAAACATCAACTGTTGTCCATTAAACTATATACACGTAATACAATTTATTTTCAGAAATAAATTGTATTTAGCCGGCACAGCCAAAAAATTCCAGTCATTTTTTGGTCCCACTCCAAAAATGACTTGGACCGTTTGTCTTTTTTAGAAATGTCTAACTTTAATGCAGACTGTGGTGTTTGGGATGTAAACAGATTGAAAATGATTTCCCTTGATGGAACTGAATAAGATAATGTCCTGAGCTCATTGACCTCACTTCCTGTCTTCTCGCCAGACACTACCACTGCTTCCTTAAGGCCACGCCCTCAGGAAAACCGGAAAAACAGAATCCCAAGCAGGGCACCACTGCTGGTTATTCTCTAAAGTCCTGCAATCCACTACCGAGTAAGCACACAGCCATTTATAACATTTGAAATGTATCGGTAATTAAGCAGTTGTTGTTACACTGTTGTTTACTTCCTGGTAGCTCCGTCACTATCCAAAGTTTATGAGGATGTGGACTTCCCCGGGTCGGACTACAGAACCTTCTTCACAGTGGATTACAAGGCGTGTCAGAAAGCCTGCACTGACGATCGTTTCTGCCAGTTCTTCACTTTCCTCAATGGGAAGTTTAGTGACACAAATGTCCGGTAAATTAGCAGAAGTTAAAAAAATACTTTCTGCTTTGACTGTAGACATTCTGCAAGTCTGACAAACCTATTTGTTCTTAGGTACAAGTGCTTCCTTAAATACAGCTGGTCAGTACCAAGAACCCCAGCTGTCAGACCTCTTGCTGACAGAATATCTGGATTTTCTAGTGAATTACAAATAATTCCATCCTATCAAACAGGTAATCAAACCCTCTCTAACAAGGTAAAAATAATATCAGGATGCCATCCGTCAGCCTTCTAATGGTATTGTTTGTATCCTACAGAGTGCCAGCGCACACTTTTTCCAAACACTGACTTTCCTGGTTACGACATCGAGGTTCACCAAGCTGGCTCTCCTGATCTGTGTCAGGTGTTGTGCTCTGCTCACCCACTATGCACTTACTTCTCTTTTGTCAGGTAAACAATGTTGGTTTTACTTTCAAACAGAAACCACAGACAGTAACAAGAGGCAATTTTGAGGACTTTAACAGAATGAGAAATGCATATCTTTTGTTTTCCCTAGCAACGAATTTAAATGCTATCTGAAGAACAACCCAAATCAAATGGTCCCCAAAGCTGCAACTGGTATCACATCTGGGCTGCCATCCCGATCCTGTCCGCTGCGTAACGGTATGTACACAATGCAAAGCTAACTTTAGCATTTAGAGGAAAGTCACGCTGGAAGAATAAACACAGTCTCTGTCGGATAATCCTCTTAACTTAAAAAATTTATTTCCTTTCTGCAAACTTCCTGTTCCAGAGACAAATCCATTCACACCAAGTCACATTACAATGTATGAAGGAGTGGATTTCCCATACTCTGACATTCGCTATTTTCCACTGGACAACGCTGAGCTGTGTGCGAACGCCTGCACCTCGGACCCCAACTGCCAGTTCTACAGCTTCGTTACCACAAGGTTCAACAACACACTCATACGTTTGGACAAAACTCAATCTTAGCTAGAATTCAGTAAACAGATCCATCTTAATTATTTGTATTTTATTGATTTTATCTATTTTTTTTTTTTTTTCGAACATTTCCCATGTGTACTCTTTGTCTTAATGAGAAGATGGTGAAATCTGGGTTGTGCAGTTTTATATATTTAAAATTTGATTAAATTGTTTACCTGGCAAAGTATAAAGCAATATATTGCTTTATACTGCTTTATATATTGCAATATATTGCTTTCAAATTAATGAATACAGTTTCACTAAATTTAATAATAGACAGCCTTATTATTATTAGTATTTTTGTTGTTGTTGTTGTACAATAAGGCCTGGTAGACAGCTAAAGATCTTTAAGATAAAATTACTCCCTCTTTTTTGTTTTACAGTCATCTCTGCTATCTGAAGCGTGTCATCACCATGCCTGCTCCTCCCAGAGTGACCAAGCTAGTTAACGTGGTGTCGGGCTTCACCCTGAGGAAAAGTTTCAATTGAATCCTGCAGCTGCATTAAACTTTTAAATGTCTGGGCGTCTTACACAACTTTTATTACAAGAGTTACAATTTTCAACTGTCAAATGCTTAGAGTTTTCAGTGCTTAAGAAATAGTTATTCCTATTATCTATGAATTTCCATAAATAATACAGTGCTGGCTTTGAATCTTCATATTATGGTATGGGGCCATTTCACTGTATTTGTGGAATCAGGACTAAGTGCTCATTTATATTTTAAAGTCTAACTCTTGAACTTGTCAAAATAGGGAATAGCGTCTCCTTACCCAGTTTAGGAATCCTAATGTCAACCTAGTAGACAAAAAATGTGAAAACCCAGTTTTTTTGAGTAATTGGGCTGTCAATCAATATATCAAAAAATAAATTGATGCGGACTAAAATCTTGACATCGCAGGTTAAGTATCACAATTTTTCAGAAATATATGCTCCAACAGCCACATTTATTAAATATTATTACATGTTCCACACTATAACTGTTGTAATCATTATATAACCAAATGAATGATTCAGAAGCACGTCTGTGTGGATTGTTTGATTATTTTCCCATGACTTCATCCCAACCTCAGTACTTTAACAAGCAAGTTGGTATATATATCAACATTAGCTGGATATCAGCTCATTATTTCTAGAAACAAATGATGAAAGTAGCAAATGTCCAAATTTTTAGATCAGAAAGACATGATTCAGCAGGACACAACTAGGGGTGCACCGACTGCAGTTTTCTGGCCGATCACTGATTACCAATCTTTTAAAAAGCTTAACCTGCTGATTCCGATTCTGGCCGATGCCAATTTTTTTTGTCTCAAATGTTGCTCAATATAGCAAGAAAGTTGTTGAGTTGGCAAAAGTGGGGTCACTTTTGTTAGTTTCAAACGTGCAGACATAACTTGGAGGGCAGTCAAACCTTTCTCACCAGAGAACAAAAAAGGACAGTGGTTGATTCTTAGACCTTTGCCAAGCTAGATAAGATTGGTGGATAATATCGCCTTCATATGTAAAAATCAGCCGGTCACTGAGCTCTCAAAATTAAGGAAATCAGCGTCGATAAATCAATCGGCCGGCCAATAAATTGGTGCGCCCCTAGATACAACCAAAACCTTTCATAGGTAATAGGTCAACTACATAACAAACCATTCTCACAACAACCACCAGAGAGAATTGATAATCCACTTTATGGCTTTAACACTTAGCATTGACCAAAAGCAGTCTTCCATTCAATTAATTCAAAGAAAACTCAATAAATGAATGGAAGATTTCAAACTTTTTCGCAACTGCGGTGAAACTATTGGGTGGGACGATAGAGTCTGTTTCCGATATTGGGGGGGACACGTCCATCCCGGTTCCTACGCCTATACTAACAAAGAATCATTTTGTAGAAGTAAGCAAACGGCCCAAAAGTGACAGTAAAATTAAATTCAATGCACAAAGAGGCAAAACTGAGCAAAACATGATTAGTAAACAAAAGCAGGAAGAATCAAGTATAAATTATTCTCTTCCTCAAACTCCACCTTTCCTTATTTTATTGACTCTCTATATTTGCTCTTTTCTACTTATTCTGTTGGTTTAATTAGCACAAGAAAACTCAGGAAGGGCCCATAAATCATACAAAATGTCATCATCAAACCTATTTGCATTATGGAGCCATGGTCATGGTTCTGTAAGGGAAAAAGCAGGAAAACTTTAAGCTTAATCTTGTAGTCAAGACCACCTAACCCAAGACCAAGACCAGCGCCCCGCAGTACATGACACAATAAAATTAAGTGCACCTATCAAAATTGCTTCTCAAATTGATCTGAAAAATCCATATTCCCATAAAAACACCTAGATATTAAATACTTAGACCTGAAATAAATTTAACCAGAATCATTATCAACTCAAACTCTTCTTTATTCTGCTTTGCTTCCATCTCTGTGCCACAATCCGTGGCGGTCTCCTGCCATCCCTAAAAAGATATCGCCCTGGGCGGTTGCCCATATTGCCCATGTCAGAAACCACAACTGTCTGCACCATTAAACATAGCAAATAAGGCAATGCATAAACGGTAAACAACGCTCAACTATGAACACTGTCCAAGGCGCAACAAGCAAGAAGTAACCAAGCAGAAGGACCATGACTGTTCAGGTGACGAAAACAATCAAAGAGCAATGAGAATGCTCTGCGTTCTTGTTTTGTTTATTTGCCAATTAAATAAATCTACATATTTTTTTATTAAATAAAATAATGATAGCTACTGCAGTGTATGCAGAGCATCACAAGAACAAAGTGAGGCTTCAGTCCTATAGAACTTAGTAAAGATCCGTCCAGAGTTGTGCAGTTTTATATATTTAAAATTTGATTAAATTGTTTACCTGGCAAAGTATAAAGCAATATATTAAACTATGCTTTTTCTGTCCTGAATGGTTTTAATAATTATCATCATAATATTCTCATGAAAGTTCTACAATAGCATCTGTTTCAGTACAAATAGAAAAAATATACTGAACAAAAATATAAACGCCCCATATCAAATATTGTTGCCATGTGGAATTAACTGTGCATTTGCTGACATTTTATTGTACAAAAGTAATATTTCTCTTGATTTGTGCATCATTTTTAATCCAACTTGTTGTCAGTTAGCATTACTCAGTAATGGGTCGGGTGGGTGATCAGACAAAATGACAACAACTGGACAATCCTTGGACTGGGGACAATAAAAGGCCACAACAAAATGTCTAATTTTGTCACAAGTCATAATGCCTCAGAAGTAGGAGGTTATGCAGGAGCATGCCATTGGCATGTTGGATGCAGCGACCTCCACCAGAGCAGTAGCTGCACGGCTCAATGTCCATTATTGGACCATAGGTGGTTTAAGAGTTGGTTTCCAACAGACTGGCACTACTGCAAATTGACCTCATCCTCGTCGGCCACGTGTGATCAGTCTAGCACAAGATCGCCACATCCGGCTCGTCCATCTGCGGGATTAGCTAAGACCAACGACAAACACAGCTGATTTGACTATTGGTCTGCACAACAGACACATCACACCTCAGACTGTCCTTGACCACCAGCAAGCAGCCAACTTGCATGCTCTACAAATTCCTCAACCTGACCCGTATCATGTTCAAAGGACTGTTAATCTGCTACTAATGGCCATACCACCATGTTATCAACGCTGATATTAAGATCAGTAATTACTGAAAAGATATTTTGAGTTTCTCTATATATTGCACAACCCAAATGTTACTCTTACATTTTACATGGGGCGATTATAGTTTTGTAAATTAAATGAGTACAGTTTCACTAAATTTAATAATAGACAGCCTTATTATTATTATTATTATTGTTGTACAATAAGGCCTGGTAGACAGCTAAAGAGCTTTAAAATAAAATTGCTCCCTTTTGTTTTTGTTTTACAGTCGTGTCTGCTATCTGAAGCGTGTCATCACCATGCCTGCTCCTCCCAGAGTGACCAGCCTAGCTAACGTGGTGTCGGGCTTCACCCTGAGGAACTGTTTCCTTTGAATCCTGCAGCTGCATTACACTTTTCATTGGTCGGGATTCCTACGCAACTTTAGTTGAGAAAGTCTATGCTTTTTAACTATCAAATATTTCAAATTTTACCTGCTTCTTATCCATTGGTTCTACAAATCATAAGGTGATGTGATGCTAGCTTCCAGTTTTCATATTATAGTATGGGGCCATTTCACTGTATTTGTTGTGATCTGAAATAAGTTAGTGCTCAGTTCTACTTTGAAAGCTACAACTTTGAGATTTTTAAAGTAGGGATTGGAGTCTTCTGCCCTGCATGCAGATTTATTAATTTTTTTTTTAAATTTGAAAACTTTTGAAACATTAAAAATTAGTGAGTTTTGCTTGACGTTTTAGGTACAGTTCAAGACGTCTAAGGTCTTTATCAGGTCTTGCGTAGAAATCTAGCAGTGCTCTGAGTCAATAACGAAACAGAAGAGGTCTAAAATCCAAAGACCAAAGGTCAACCGTCTCATTTTTTCAGAAATCACTGATCAAGCAACAGTTATGAAATATTTTTAGAATTAGTAAAAAATTGAATTAGCCAAAAATAATAATACATTGGGAAATGTTTCATTTTTTCACACAATTGTTTCTTTACTATACATACAAGAAAAAGGTTGTGATGAGTATCTTTGAGGTTGTTTTTACTAGATTTATTAAAACAACGTAGGAATCTTGAATCTTTAACTACATAAATATTATAATCAGCATATAACCAAATAAATGATTCAACAGCTGCTCTGTGTCATTGTTTGTTCCCCCCGTCATTATTTAATCTCCTCAGTCATTTTAACAAACAACATTCTCTCTACTTTTTAAAATCAGCTGAAACATCGACTCAAAACTGTGGCTGAAAACCTCAAAAACCTGATTTTATGTTTTTACCACAAGTTGGATTTTATCACATGTATCAATTAAATGAGCATTGATGAGGTAATTGAGTGAGCGCAGTGGGTTGGGGTGTGACCAAAGCCTGGCCGCGTTTCTGATCGCGTCAGAAGCGGGTCAGGATGTTGATCGGTTTCTCTTCTTGTTCTCAAGCTCTAATTGAGTTTGGGTTTACATTATCACATCCTAATATCAGGAGAAGTAGACTTCCTCATTTGATTCAGGTAAGTGAATGTGTTATTCTCAAACTATTACAACACCTCTATAATATCTTACCGGAAAGTTACACAATAAAAGAGTTACACAATAAAAGAGTTACACAATAAAAGAGTTACCGCCCTAAACCTGGAAACTCACCCACAATATGATTTCCCATAAATTAATTAGGTTAATTCCAGATCATCTTCAACAAGCAAATTCTGGAATTGCTGTTCCTGATATATCCAGATTACAGACACATTATTTTTATTATTGTTATTATTTGGATATTGGGAGTATGAAGCACTTAGATATTTAGCATATGATCTATTTTATGTTACAGAAAATGGTTCTTTGCTGCATCATTTCCTTTGTATTTGTACCTTTGCAGTTCTGACAGTACCTTTTTTAAACATCAAAGATTAGGTTGCGTTATTACTGACGTCTGATTAACCTATGTTCCACTGTGACCCAGAGGAGCTAAATCTCATTTCTGTGGTTAAGGGAGGATATTAAGTTGTAAAATTTGATAAAAGGCGTCGTATGAATGGGTGTACATGTATGTCCCAATAAAATAAGTCAAATACAAATAAACTGGTATTTTTGGAAGTAGCTGGGACTAAAATAGGAGCAGAATGTAGCTTGTCTCTTGCAGTGAAGTAAATTACTATATACGGCTTAGATGGATTAAAAAAAAAAAAAAAAGAAGAAGTCAGGCACTTGTGGTCTCTGAAAGCCTGGACATTAATGACAATAGTGCCAGTAGAGAGAGAGTGCGACAGCGCTGGATATGAAAAGTTACACAAATAACAACCTCTCTCTAAATCTTGAACTTGCTCATGGAACATACTCAACTTCAGAGTTCCAGCGTTTGAGGAAAAGAGAACTTGGAAAACGATTTAAATGTTGGCCTTTTAGAACATAAGAAGCAGACAGCATTTCTTTCTTTAATGTCTTCTATGCGGACTGCTTCCTGCATTGCCCTTTTCTGACCACAAGATGCCACTCTTACAGAGTCTGGGTGATTTTGAGCCTCCAGACGAGACTTCCTGTCCATTCAGCCCCATTCAGACATGAAGCAGGCAGGATAACAAAACTGAAGACTTAGAAGAAAGCCCAAAACAAAAAGAAAGAAAACGGAGAGAATACTAACAGCATCATAGAGGAAGCCCAAGGAAATGAACACATATATTGTTATTTTAATATGACTATGAGCAGAAACGCTATGGTTCAGACTGAGCAGCATGAATAAAACAAATTAATAAAAATAAAACGGCACCTGTGGGAGCTTTTAATTGGCCATGGAGGTGAAAATTACAAAATAAAAAGTTAGGACAAAGCCTTTTTATTGTTTTCTTATCTGAAAAATAAGAATTTGATGTACACATTTACAGAAACATTTTCCCAGCCCACTATGTATTGTCTTTCACCGTATGTTGACTTATTTGACAGTAAAAAAGTGTGTTTAGCCACTGTTGGCTGGCATGCCAAACGTTTTTACTCAGTTCTTATGTTAATAGGTAAGAGACACAAAGACAAGGAGAGTGCTCCATTGTGTTGCATTAACAATGATTCACATGACTAATGGGTTTGTCATCTAATGTGCCTAAATAGAGTCAGGATTTTATTATACAAGAGGTAGCTGCGTGTTTTTGACTGCAATAAAGTCTTCAAGGGCTAAACAATAAACTTGTAATATTAAGAAAGTTAAAAGTGGCCACAATTACAAACATCGCCTCTAAAATGTCTAAAATTTGCTGAATGACGGTAACTGTTTTGCTAATTCAGTCATAGTATGTGAATTAAATCACTACAAAGGATCAAATCAAAACAGATGCTGCTGCATAGTGGCATCATTAATGTGCTTATTTGTGAATTCACGACATCTGTTGGAGTTGTGAGATTAGACGAGAATATTGAGTTTGTGAAAAGAAATCACACATTTTAATCGGACTGAACTGAATGTAGAGATAGTTCTTCAGAATTAATTTGCTACATTTCTATTTAGCATACGAGTTTGCAATTTAAACGCAGCACAATATTTAATTGAGAGAAATATTTTGCCGCCTTCTAATTTACTCCCCTTCCCTCCAGCCCTCCTACCTTGTGACAGAACCCTCCTCTTTTCCCCACTAAGCTTCCATAAAACCTTTCCTCACATCCTCAGAACTTCCCTCTTTCTTTGCCCAACATTCCCTTCCCTTCTTCTTCTCTGCTCCCTCGGAGTGTCCCCTCCCCCGTGGGAAAGCCTGCGCGATCCGAGTGTGGTTGTCCTTCCAGGAAGCTGTGGTGGTGACTCTGGCTCCTCCACTCAGAGGATTGAATAGTGCCAGCCAGCTTGTGTTTTTTGTCCATAACTATGTATCTCTGTGTGCGAATGTGTGTGTGCGCGTGCGTGTCACTCGAGCGGGCCCGCTCCTCAAACATTCCACCACCATACCGTCCGTCTGACCGCCGGCCGGCCTCGCACGAGAGCCACGCCGTCACTGCGGTCGGGTCCTGACGCCAAGCTCCGAATACTCACGTTACGCGCACACACAGGCACACAACTGGGGGTTGCACACCACATAAACAAAACACTCACACACAAAGGCAGTGGAGGCACAAGGGGACCGGCTGAGGCACGCACTAGCACGCTCGCTCAAATAAACAGTGCGCACTTTTGCGGAACACACACATTTTTTGGACCGCAGACCACAGACATTGCATCCCGAAGTAGATCAAAGCGCTGGCCTGCAATAAACACACACAAAACTCCTCTCATCCCTCCGGCGTGCAGCTCTGGTGAAACACAGCATGGCCATGCGGATCTTCAAGAGAAAACAACTGCTTGCAACTGCCATTCATCACTCTTCAGGGATGTGTTGTGCTCACTCTGCGCTCTGGCCAACTTCCTTTTATTCAACGTATGCTTCTCTTTTTCCATCTGAACCTTCACAGCCCCTCTCATCAACCCCTAACCCCTTCCCCTACCTCCCGCCCCCACCCTGTTATTAAACGTCTATGCCGAATCAGTCACTCGACCACAGACCTTCAGATCTATGCCTTTTGTTTTCCCTCATCTTCATCCCTCCCTCTCCTCAGTCCGTCCATTGTTGAGGAGACAGTGGCGCAGACAGAGAGAGAAGATATCCGCTGGCGTACCGCAGGATTGAAGAGTAAGAATGGAAGGGAAACAGGAGGAGGGGGGAGACGGGGGGATGCATTGGCTGATATGAGGATGAAGTTAATTACAGGGGAGCACCAATTAGAGGGCACAGTGATGGGTCTGTTTGCCTCACCGCGGCATCCCAAAAACATCACCATCTCCCACCATGTTTATCCTCCGCCACCGCAAGACCACAGCTCCCATAAGCCATGGCTGGAGACGGCTTACATGCTCAAAGAGGGTTACGGCTGGGGAACATGTTGGCAGTGTTTGCAGACGTGACAGATATGGATAAACGAGGAGTACAGCTCTCTGTCTCTTTGCCATTCCTTTGCTCTTTGTGTTGACAGCTGCAAAAACACGCCGGCTGTTACTCATGTAGTCAGTGAAAGAAAGCAGAAACACATACAAGGGTGAAGGCACTTAAACTTTATAGAGGTTTTTGTCAAACATTCTCTGGAAAGGGAAAAAAAAAAGTAATCAAATGTATAAATGTTTTAGAGAAAATAAAGGAAAACATCACAGCTCAAAGTTCAGTCAAAACTCTCCCTCAAGTTTCCTTGAGGAAAACAGCATATATGGCTCTGCGGGACACTATATGTGTTTTTGTCAAACAAGATCATAGAACAAACAAAGAAATTCCTTCACATTCCTTCATTTATGATTGTAAGAATCCAAAACTTCACTCATTGTCTGATATGGCTTTTAGAATCCCTTAAAAGAGACAACGCTCATATGTATTTGCTACATGGTGCAAATGAAAGGTCCGTGTCCACTTTACAGAGTTCATTTGTTACAGATGATCTTCAAAACGCCCCGATCTCAGTCCCCCACCCCTGTGGCGCCTTGGATGCTCCGCTTAAGCTCCTGCGCTGGGCTATCGGCGAGCCCAGAGGCGCAAAAGGCCGGAAGGACATTTGTGGAGGGGCAGAAGATGATGAAGTGGAAGAAGAGGAACAGGGAGAAGAAGAGGAGGCAGTCGGGAGAGGTAGAGGTGAGGCACAGTTGGTGCTGTGAGGGGACGGCAGGTTCGGTCTGGAGTGGCCCAGGGCAGGAGACGATGGGAGGGAGGCCACCCTGTGAATGGAGGCCAGAGCTGTCGGTCCGAGGAGCGTCGGGGCCCCCTGCTGACAGCCAGCCAATGGGGCTAGACGCAGCGAGGCGGATGACGGGTAGCTCCCCAGCAGGGCTAGATCCCTGCGGCTGCTTGGGAAAGATGGCGAGGAAGGGGCCGTCGTAGCAGGGGCAATTGGCGGGAAGGAGGTCCATGGCCAGGGAGGGAAGGGTAAGGCAGAAGCAGGGGGTGACTGTAGGAGGAGAGGGTCCAGCTCACTGGCACAGTGCGAGAGATGGGAAACGAGGCGAGCTCCTATTGGGTCCGGAGACTCCCCCTCCAGAGAGCTTAGGTACCGTACAACCTCTCCAACGCACTCCCTGAAGCCAAGGGTCCTGTAGTCTACTGCCAATGCCCTTGCGTCAAAGTACCCTGTGATTGAAATCTCAGTTTAATTCAAATCTTTCTCAGTAAGAGGTGACATTAAAAGCATTTCAAAGTACTTCCGTCCTTGTACCTTTTCCTCCCATTGCATGCAACAGTTTGAGATGATCCACAGTCATCTGCAGAATTTCTGCTTTTTCCAACTTAGACGAACCCTTAAGGGAAAAATAAATTTGCCACATTTTATTCAAAAACACTCCAAAAGTCATAGTGATGATCTAATTATGACATCCTCCGTCATTTTCTATAGTGAGAATCTACCTGTTTCTCGAAAGCACTTGGCACCAGTCTCCGCAGCTCCGAAAGGCTGTGGTTGATCCGGTCTCTGCGCCTTTTCTCTATGATCTGGATCACAAGAAGAGCAAAGGGACTTTAAGAGTCAAACCACATCGAGACGAGGATCTTAGAAAGTGAAGATCCAAAGCTCCTGCTCACCCCTCTCCTCTTCTTCCGTGCCAGAATCTGCGAGGCACTGCCTGGAGACATGGACCCGGTGACGGGGCTGCATTATGGAGATGGAGTAAGTAAAAAAGGAAGATGGGGGGAAAAAAAGACTAAATGTGGTAACATTGAGTCGCCTGCATCTTGTTGTTATTACCCTGCTTAATGTGACACAGGGAGAACATCAGTGCATCAACCCCTTTGAATCATACTGGTTTTTGGGCACTGAGAAGCA
Source organism: Alfaro cultratus (assembly GCA_903066825.1). Lineage (NCBI taxonomy): Eukaryota > Metazoa > Chordata > Actinopteri > Cyprinodontiformes > Poeciliidae > Alfaro > Alfaro cultratus. Next base: position 46,651 of record CAEFZX010027609.1, on the reverse strand, counting down.
ACAGAGATGAGATCGGCTTGTTTTTGGTCGCATATATTCTTGGAGAAAGCACTTTTAGGAAGATAATTACGTAGTCCTGGGGCGACGCTTTTGTTTTGCAACGGAGGCTCCAACAGGAAACATGGGAGCCGTGGCCCTCAAAGTGCAGTCGGCCAAAGCGGATCACGTTCGTCTGTGAACTCTCGTCTTACATGCCCTGGGAGAGCTCCACAGCTTGGAGTTCCCTTCAAAACTGTCGCTGCAGAGACGGAGTGAACATCCATTAGGTTTTTTTTTTTTAACTTGAGGGCTGCCAAATCAAGAAGACTGTTTTTGTTTAGGTTGATTTTTGATGATGAAGGCCTTGGAAAAACAGCGTCGTCCTCAGCTCGAACATCAGAGTGCAGTTCAAATTCTTTAAACCCACCAACCCCCCTTTTTTGTGTCACTGGCTCACTTTGCGTTGGTGATGTAACCCATTCTCTTTTAATTCTGCATATATGTGCTGGAGGCACGCACATTCGCAAATATTTCCTTTAATCCAGATGCGTGTGAAATTTTCCGCAAAGGAATTTGACCAGTTCAACTAAAAACTTAAATGTTTCAATGCCGTTTAAGGAGAGAGCGTGCTACATTCAGTCTTTTTTTCTTTTTTTACAGCTTATCAGGCATTTTGCACAACACTGAAACAACTTAGATTAATGACTTGTGATTATATAGGCCACATTTGAGCCTCAAATGACTGAAGAAATCTATCTTTATGTGCCAAAGCTAGAACTTTGTCTTTACTAACTGATCCTTTAATAAAATAATGTTGATTAAGTAAGATGAGAAAAATGAGCAATTTAGTTTGTTTTTCCTTACAATGCTACACTGAGCCAGAAACTATGATGGAAATGTTCAAAAATAACAGGTCACATGGCAAACTAAAAAAAGAAGCTAGTAGTTCTAAAAACATAATGCAAAACATATTTATTTCTACAATGCCTTTTTTTGGCTTTTGAGTTAGTTTCTACTTTCTGTTTATAGATGCTTAAATGTTGAAAATGCATATGATGCAGATGTGAATTCACATAAACCCAACATGTTTCAGGAATAAAATACAATTTCTTACCTTTTTTGTTGCACTGCATGTAAAAAATTATTTTATTATTTTAAAAAATTCGTAAAATTAAGCAAACAATAAAAAAAACTGCATGTTTCAGAACCAGCAGGCCTCAGATAATATCTACCTTTTTTGTAATATCTTCCTAACTCTTTATGAACTGACATGCACCCAGATTTGATGCATTAAAAAATATTCTGTGCAACAACTTGTACCTTCAGCTTTTTCTATTATTTTAGATTATTCCATTGAGGAAAAACTGCCATGCTTGCTAATCATAGTGAAAGTGTTGTAGATTGTAAAAAAAAAACTTCAATAAGTCATTGCTTTTAATATTTATATTTCTGCAATGCATCAGTGTCACGGCCCTGGAAAACCCACATTTTCCCCCCACACTCTTTGAACTTCAATGCTGTGCAACACCCATTTCTCATCACACGACATGTTCGGAGGCTTTGCGCGCGCGTGTATATTTAGCCGGCGAACGCAGCGGTGTAATTTTACTCTGGAGGGAAACCGGCCCTCAGGTGTGGCTCGGGCGGATGCTCACCAGTAGCTGTCCTCTTGCCCCACGTCGATGAACTCGTCTGTGTCCGAGTCTGGAGAGCTGTAGTCGTGAGGTCTCTTCATTTTTTATTTATTTTCTCCTTTAACCTTTCACCTCTTCGTCGGACAGATGATGATGGATGGTATGGGGGATTGATGGATGACTTGTTGACCGCTGTCTCTCTCTCTCTCTGTCTCTGTTCCAGTGGAGTCACTGGGACACTGAAGAGTGTGACTCTCTTGACGCTGTCAGTTCTAAAAGCTTTGTTTTCCTCCTCGTCACTTCTGTTCGCTTCTTTCCGCGCCGCCGCTTTTTCGTGTGCCCTCGGACCTCTTCTTCTTGAGCAACCCCCAAGGGCCCATGACAAGTAAGAATACTCACGATCCGCTTCAGTCTTTTTACACAATCAGTGGCATCCAATCGTAATCTATTCCTCTCTTATGTCTCTCTTGGCTTGCTCTCTCTGTCACAGGCACCCAATGACAAAGTAGGACTTTGGCAGTTTGGGGCAGGGTTGCCAGCCTCGGCTCCCCCGCCTCCTCTCCTCAGGCCCTCCTCCCTCCCTTTAATCTACCCTTCCCTGGCCTGTCACCCTCCCTTCCATCTTCCCATCCTCCCATCTTTCCATTTTGCTCAGTCATCCTCAGTCAATTAGCTTCCGAGCTTCCTACTACTTTGTTTCCTCACTTTTGTCTTTCTATGCTGCCTTAAATTACGCTGCTTTGTTGGACGATGGTAGCAGTAGCGAGGAGGGAGGTTGAGGCTGTGGGAATGAGGCGTCTACAAAAAAAATAAATAACTAAAAAAGCGACAAAACGATGCACGGACTGTAAACTGAATGTAGCGGAGGGGAAATGACGTCAGTTTTCAAGCTTCGTATGGTCATATGTGCAGGATTGAATTTCAAAAAGTGTTGCTTTTGTAAAATTCTTGGATCCGAATGTTAAAGAACTTAGTAGCCAGATTTTCACGCATTTTCTGCTGAGATCTTGCGCAACACGAAGCAAAGAAAAAAAGAAAAAATCCAAACTGCACACTCTGTGTGCGTGCCAATGTGTGCAGACATGAGGGGCAACGACAAAGGGGTCAAGAGAGGAATCAGCCCAATGAGTGTCTGAACATCTGTGCTCTTCACCGGACAAGATAGCGCTCTTTATGCTCTCACATTCATGCAAGCACGCCGACACTCACACACACACACACACACGGCTCCCCGCAGCACTCGGTGCTGGGTTCCGCTGCCACCGTGGGAAGATCGCTGGTGCTGATTGCCATGGAAACACAAGGCCGAGGCGCCGGTTGTTAGGAGCGATGGCTGACTGACCCAGCACTGTGAGCGTATGTGTGTGTGCAAGACGGAGGGAGGCCAAGTGGCATGCCCCCTTCAACACAATGCCCAGCTGAGTGTGGCTCTTCCTGCCTGGCAGACTGGAAGGGTGGGTTAGTTTAAACATGCTACAATGCAGAAGTGCAAGATCTTTGTTGGGACATTTTGAGTGAGTAAATTGTCGTTTTTTGGTTTTTTTTTAACCTCAGTCCAAAACAAAGTTCTGAAAATTTTAACCTATATCCAAACATGTGTGATAAAGCTGCTCAGAAAATCCTAAAAATATTTTTTTGTAGTGACTTTTTGACCACAGGACGAATCTATTTATTTATTTTTTATAACCCATTTCAATCACAAGTGTGATGTTTAATGATGGCACTTGGCAAAACCTTACTGGTTTTAATTGTTGACGATGTGGTGTCTTCAATGACTTTGTATTTTTGTGTTTTTAATGACGTAAAGCACTTTGAACTGCCTTGTTGCTGAAACGTGCTGAAGCTGCTTTTTTGGTCAGATTTAGTAGTTAAAACGTTAAAGAAACAATTCAACACAATTTTTTTTCTGTTTCTTTTTTGCACAAACAAACTACAAGTGCACTTAAACACTGCTTGGTAATGACGTATAAATTTCCACTGCAGGACTTCACAATATATAATGTTTTAAAAAGCTCCCCAAAAGGAAACAAATGTGCTTATTCTGCTTTGTTTGCATCTGACATGATGACATCACGAGAGGAACCGCAAATCAACAGTTCCGCTGATTGGTTGCTGTTAAACTGATTTTATGCATCCTTAAATATTAGATTTAAATGTAAGGATTTCTTGTTTAATGTTACTTTTAACATTTCAATAGTTAAGTCAGCATACAAGTGAAGTTATATAAGGCACATACAGAAAATGTACAGAGACCTTGTAGATTTATTAGTGCAATATAATGTTGGATGCCCAACTTTTGATAGCTCCATCTATCCAGTCCTTCTTCTCGACTTGCATGTGTTTTGTTGTTGCGAGATTTTCCCACAATCCATTCCGTACTACATCATGTATCCAAAAGGCTTTTCTGTTCGGAACCCTTTTAAGCACCTTTAAATTAAGTACTTTAATGTAAAAAGTGCAGTACCATAAGATAAAAGCGAAAGAACTACAAAGTGCAAACCGATCTCCTCATGACTACTCAGTGATCTTATGTCTTATGTGATGACTCGGATGAGGAAGCTCGTTTTTTTTTCCGGAGGTCAGATTCGATCTCACCTGAATGAAAATGTACAAAATTGTGACGCAAGCTAAAAAGCAGAACATGCCGTGTTGTTCTATAAGTGACATATTATATATGAAGTGAGTTTAGTTGATTTCACAATAAAAGTCTGGCTAGTAGCTGACCTGTCAGATTTACTTTGAGCTGAAGTGGCACTGGCGGGTTTGTTAAAGCAGTTTAATAATCAAAATCCCAATTGATTTGCTGACCATTTCTGCCAACATTTCTTTTTAATGTGCAAAAGTTTCAACACCTTCATTGACGCTTTTTAGGTCAGTCTGCCAGCTTTCCTATTACATGTCTGACAGTTGAACCAAAAATACAAACATGATCATTAGCGTGTGTTTTTAACACCCAAGTGTGAGTCATCGACATGGCCGTGACCTGAGGGTGACTGGCAGGGGGGGTGATGCATTGTGGCGAAGTGTGAGAGAAAATCCCATCTCCATCTCCTTTCCATCCCATCCTTTCGTTACCAATCACTCCGTGATTCAGATCTGGATCTCATTTCAGCTTCAGAAAACTGAAAAAAAGAAAGAAAGAAAAAAAAAAAAAACCCTGAAAGAGCCTGAAAGAGGAGATGCCAATGAAGTCAGGCCTTCAAGTCTTTGTTGTTATATTTACCGCCTACCCTCCCATCTCTCCCCTCAGACAGATTAACTTTCTGCTCTGCATCACCAGTGAATGAAATCACTCTGGTTTCCTTTGCAGCTCGTCCTCCCATCTCCAACACGATGAGGCAAGCTGTGGGGGGACCAAAAAAAAAAACAAAAAACCATGGAAGTGTCGGAAAGTCATTAAGAAGGCGAATGAATAAATAAACAGATTATTTGTGATCAACATGCGAGGGGAGGAGGGCAGCTGGCGCTGAGCGTCGGGATGGAATTCTGGCAGATTTCTGGCGATCCTGGTCAGCCACTTCAAGATGTCCTCCCCTCCCCGCCTCCACCCTCCCATCCCACCGAACCACAACAAGGCAAAAGGCCCTTATTGGAATTAACAAGCTCATACTTTTACAATTTGCGCACGCACAGCGCCGGCGCGAACGTGCGAACGGCGCACGCGAGCACGCGCGAGTTCGGGGAGCCGATTCACAGGAGCGCACGCGCGCGCTGCTCCCTCACGCGAAAGCGGACGGTTCGCAGCTGCAGTTTCGTTTCTAAGCCCCCAGACACTCGGCTGCGATGATGGTTTCTGACGCGTCGCTGCTGCTTTTGTTCGAAGAGTCCGTGAGATGGCGCGAGCCCAGCGGACCCGCCGCGCTCTCCTCGCGCTCACGTCGACGTGGATAACTGAGCGGAAACCGATCAAATGGTGGGACTGCAGTCACTGCTCCCGCAATGAGCAACTTACATCTAAAAAAAATAAATAAAAATAATTATTATTTTTAGTGCTGTCAATTAATACATTTACTCATGTCACACTCTAGAGCTGCGATTAATTATGATTAATCACTGATTAATTTGGAAATTTGAAATATAAGCTCTACCTTCTGCCGCACTTAAACCCATTAAAATTCAAGCAATTATATGTATATATTTAATGTTTTTTGGAGCAGAAACCAGGTGATGTGGTCTTACATGACTCAGCAGCGACCTAGGGAAACTTACTCCACTATGTAAGAATAGAAATGGTAGCAAACATATTCAGGGGAGGGTGCACAGTGGCGCAGTTTGTAGCACTGTTGCCTTGCAGCAGGTCCTGGGTTCGATTCCCGGCCCGGGGTCTTTCTGCACGGAGTTTGCATGTTTTCGCTGTGCATGCGTGGGTCCTCTCACAGTCCAAAAACATGACTGTCAGGTTAATTGGTCTTTCTAAATTGTCCCTAGGTGTGAGTGTGTGTATGTATGGTCGTTTGTCCTGTTTGTCTCTGTGTTGCCCTGCGACAGACTGGTGACCTGTCCAGGGTGACCCCGCCTCTGGAGATAGACACCAGCACCTCCCGACCCCACTAGGAAATGGATGGATGGATATTCAGGGGACAGCCGACATAAAATAAGATGCATTTTATTTTCTAGTCTTGGGTGGCGAACCCATTTCTGATGCTGCCCTGGGCGACTGCCCGCACAGCGCACATCCAAAACTGCCACTGTATGCACGTTTAAAAGAAAATGCTAAAGAAAATGTTTAATTGTCTCAAACAAAGCATGTCTGAAGAGAGTCGGTTTTCCAGGTTTTTATATTCAGGAAGGGTTTAAACAAGTCCTTCTCCATTGGAACTTACGTAATTAGACGATTAGTTTGATTAATCTGCATTATGTAATGTTAACACGTTAAAATGTTCAGATTAATCACATGTGTTAACGTTGAAAATCCATGCAAATATTTCAGATTTTTTTTACTGTTTTGCCGTTTTCCTTTCACACACTTCGCAAAGTGCCGTCGTGGTGAAGTAGGTGGACTGTAAAAATGTATTTTAGAATATATGGTGAAAGACATTAAGTCTATCTGTGATTACCTGGCAAATGCAGCAGAGGCGCCCCCAAGAGGTTCATGGCCTTACTTGAAAAATGCTGGGCGCCGAGAGAATCGTGTGTGTGTGCTGTCATAAATGAATAGATTCATCTTCAGTGAAGACATAAAAAATAAAAGCAAAATATTACTTTTTGTTTTTAGCTGTGCCCCACAAATTTTGTTCCCTGGCCTGCATTGGCCGCCCCCATGAACATTTTCTGCAGGCGCCACAACTGAATTGTGCCAGATAAATTTATCATTGATTGACTGAAACACTCCTGCGTTATTCCCCGTTTTCAAATGTCGCTTGACTTGTTCAAACAGCATTAGTCCCAAAAAATATCCATCCAGAAAGGCCTTTAAAAGCAAACTAAGTGTTTGTTGACTGCCTGCGATTCCTGTCTAGACACTAAGTGTTGTCGCCAGCATGGCGCCCGGTTGGGAGCGCCGCTGCCATGTACGTTCAAAGTTAGTGGGTTCCCTATTAGTATGAGGCCATTGTAATAATCAGACAGATGCTGGCTGCTCAGTCAGAGTGATCAACATTAGATTGGCATGGGAACTGGCACCGGGGCGGTTTGGCACTCTGCTGGCTGGACTCATGAGGGAGTTATGTCCTCTTCAGACACACGAGGAATGCCTGACATGTCTGGCCGTCTTTTCGACCACTAACCTGGATATACAAGGCATTTTTGCCCGCTTTGTGGATATGAGGTGCATACGAAGCCATTGGTGTTAAGATGGCGTCTGGCTGCTGTGATTTGAGGTGTCAGAAGGGCATCGCCTGAGGGTCGCACCGCCTGTAAGCGAGAGCAGGATACCTAGAGCGTGAACAGAGACTGAGAATGAGTCGTCCCTCTTCAGCTCCCCGCTCCCCCACAAAACCCCCACCATCCCCGTCGCCTCTACGCAAAGATAAATAAAGAGGCTAAAAGCCGAGGAGACGCGGCAGAAAGGGGCTTTTGTGGCTTCCGAGTGGGGTCCCTTTCATGACAGTTCCCACAGCACTGGGCCTGCGATGACATTCACCATGTTTCACACACGCTTGATGGGGCCTGAGACTGCGGTGACTTTCGCTGGTGCTGGGGCCCCCAGACGGGACGGCGAGGCCCCCCCCCGACCCCCCAAGAGCCACAGGCAGCCATTGTGCTGTCGCCGCGGAAACCAGCCTCTTTATGTCAGACATGTTTTTCTGTTTGTTTTCTTTTTTATGTCTTTAATGTGGCCAAAGAAGGGAGTTGGGTGGGTAGGGGGGGATGTTTCCCCAATCACCTCCCCCCACCCCCGTCTCAGTACCCATCTTCCTTCTCTTCCCAACAATCCATCCAGATTTGAACTCCCAACCCTGCCCCCCCCTCACCCTGCCGCCAATCTTCCCCCTGGAGATCGTCATTTGTAAAGCGCTTTGCTTGGACAGCCCCGTATCTTTGTCGCGGTGTTGCGGCCTCCCTCTCACTCAGCTCCTTTTTATCTGTACTTCATGAGGTTTTGGCACAAACCCCCGGCACTTTTTCTTCCTGTGCTGAAAAAAGGGAGAGAGAGAGAGAAAATGCTTATGTACACAACTCTCCAAAACAACTTAACTTCTCACTCAAAGAATTCTGCCTTTCCCACACCAAGTCAATTTCCTTCATAAGATTAAACAAACTAACCAAAAGCAAAATAAAAAAGGGAATGAAAGGGAAGACGGGGGTTAGGGATTTGGGTGCATTGAAAAAAAAAATATATATATATATGGTTTTGATTTACATTTTCAAAAAAAAAAAAAATGCCAGAAGAGGATGCCCCAAAGACTTCCAGTGAGAAAAACAAACTTTAAAAAGCCAAACTGTTACTATATTTAAGCACTTGAAGAATGTATTTTGGTGCCATGACTCAAAGGCACGCGGGCGCTCCTCCGTAATCAGTCCATTCTGACTGCTCTCCTCTGCCACATCACACACGACACGGAGCCTTTTATGAGCCCCAGAGAGAGCTGAGGGGGAAGAAGGAAAAAGTGAAAAATCAAAGGGTTCAAGGCTAATCCACCCGACCAACCCACCCCCACCCGCCCGGGCCACTCGTGTGACTGTGTCTGATTTGATGACTGGGAAGGGGAGGGGGGTAAGTGGAAAAGATGGTGGGAGCAGAGGGAGAGGGGGTGTTAAGAGTCGGCTAATATTAGCCCCCTTAAGCATTTTTTTGGTTCGGAAGCTGGCCGTATTTCACGTTTATGAGGGGAGACGAATTGTTTACGGCGTGCTGTCATGTGAGGTTTGATTTCGTCGTCAGCTACGGATTTATGCTGTGAAATAAAAAAAAACACAGAGTTCTGCAAAAGTGTTCATATCCCTCAAGTCCACAGACTTCTTTGTTGGGATTTAGTGGGGTAAATCACACAAAGTAGTTCATGTGAAGCGGAACACAAAGGATTTTTAAGGAATATTTTCTGTAAATACAAATGTGAAAACTCTGACGGCTTGTATTTTTATTGTGTCTGCATCAGTGCAACATTAGAAAGACATCAATATTAGGATATTAGCTTTGCACAACCCTGCTGTCCCCAGATTGTTCTTTGCAACATAGTCCAAATTCATTTAGGTTGGATAGAGAATGCCCATAAACCTCCATTTTTAAGTCTTGAGAAAGGTTCTCAGTGGATTTATGGCTGTACATTGACTGGGCCATTCTAACACACAAGTATGCCTCAATCTACACTATTCCATCTTGTTAGCGTTATTTTCCCACTGAAAGACGAACCTCACTCTGAAATTCTTTAAAGTTAAGCCGAAACATGGCTTGTGACCAATCGCCACACTTCATCCTGTTTGATAAAGGACAGATGTTTGCATTGCCTCTCCACCAGTTGCCCCATCAACAGATTCTCGGCTCCCTGTAGCTCTTATAGCGCCATCATAGATGTCATGTTTGCTTCTCTGATTAATGGTCTCATTTCCTGCATTGTCATTTCAGATGAATGACAATGTGCCTGATCCATAAGGGCAGACCTGTACAGTCTAATTGTATGCTTTGTTTATTTTACATTATATTTAGAATGGAACTTTCTGAACTATTTCAGAGAAGATTTTATTGGTTTTATTTTACTTTTTACATGTTTGGCAAAGGTAGTTAGCCTATTCTTTTTGTCAGTATTTATTTTACATTGGCTGTTATACTCTTAATTGCACTGACCAAGCAAATTAAAGTTGTTTTTATATATTTGACCAAGCTTGTGAATCTGTTATTGTTTTTAAGTGTGCTGTAGTGATGCAGAGTCACCAAATAAAACTGTAATTCAGTGCAATGTCTTTTTTAAAATTTATTTTAAAGAAACATTTTAAGTCAAGTCAGCATTGCTTTTCTGTATCAGATTGGTATCAGCTGACGCTGAACCTCAAATATCTGTATCGTATCGGAAGTGAGAAAAGTGGATCCCTAGTTGCAACACGACATAAAAATCCTTAAGTGGCATCAATAGTTTGAGGGTGTGTTGTTTGATCACCACCTGCTCCTTAGAGCTTGATGTGAAAACGTTAAGATTTAGATGACTCAGAAATCGGCTCAACGGAGCTCTCATAAGCTCAGGCACTCCAGGCCACCGCTGCCTGACAGCCTCTCACTTTCCCAAATCCCCCGTATAACTTTACACCTCAGATTAGAGTCCTATCAGGCAAGGCTTCCTGCTCGCACCTCGTTCTGACGGCAGCTCACAGGGACGAGCATAAGCCCCCCGCCTCCACAAAAAAGAAAAAGAGAAGGAAAAAAGAAGAAGTACCACCAAGTGCACTACTGGGTCATTTTTAGTTTTCCAAGAAGGGGGTTATGCTGGATGTGTTTGGAAAGAAATGAGGCTTTGATGAGGGGAGGATGTTGATAATAAAGGAAGGCATTTTCATCTCTTCAGTGGACTCTTTATTGGCGCATGGACAAAACTTTTATGGGTAAACAATTCTCAGAATTATTACACTGGAGGCACAGGCTAATAAATTTGAATTTCTGTCTGCTCTTTTCCTTTTCTTATCTTACCCCAAGATTTGAGATTAAGAAAAACAATAAAAATGCATTTGAACAAACAAGGAAGAATGAGACTTAAGAATTGTTATTTTTAGGGAATCCTGCTGCACTTACATATCCTTGGTTGAAATGTTCTTATGACTTGTAATTCATGTTATTTAACACCATAATGTTGCTAGTGTTGGCATTTTTCAGTCTTACCACAGAACGCAAGGTAAAATCGAGGCCTGGGGGCCAAATTCGGCCTGCCAAAGCTTTTCATATGGCCCTCCAGGCTCCAGAGGCACACATAATAAATAGAAACATGTAGATAACAATTGTGTGCTCAAATATTAATTTAGCAGTCAAATCAAAAGACGGTTTAAAACAGTCAAATTACATCAGTCCCTCGATTTTTATTTCTTTTTTTTGTGAAAAAGAAATAAATCAATAGATTCCAGCTTTATTTTCTGCTAATGCATCATTGTGAGTTTATTGCAAATTTCTCTCAAAAATCGTCTGTAACATCGGATTTAAGTGACTGCTAACTATTTATAACAGCATTTATTTCCTCTACTGCGCTGCTGCCTCAGCCTTCCTTGATGTCCGTGATCGGCATGGCAATGAACAAAAGCCACACTTACCGTCAGGAATAAGCGCAAGAACAATTGAACAAAAGCAAAAAAGTGAGATGGGAAATTGTGTATTTTTCTTTTTTCTTTTCGCATAATCCTGCACGATAATAGTTACCCAGTAATTGTGCACGTATAGATACTCTAAGAAAACCAAAGCTTCCCATTTGCTTTATTAAACATTCATGTTTGAGGTTTATTAACGCTTTGAAAAAATAATCCTCATACGACTTGCCTAATAATTAAGCACACAGTGTACATGTTTATACATTCACCGCCGTCTCCTCTTCATCTTTTATTGGCCCTCCCTGTTCTGGTGGTTTGGGTGGAGGTTCGATACTTGTTTCTAAAAGCGTTTCACTAATGAGATTTTGGTAGAAAAAAACAAACAAACAAAAAAAACAAACAACAAATGTCAGTAGAAACAAATTTCATTTGTTAAGATATTTTTGTCTTGAGCTAAAGTAAAGAACGAGACACGAAGGACAGAGACGGGGAAAGAAAGTGGCAGACCGAATAAAGCTGCCACATCGAAACTTCAAGGCAAGAATTATATTTCAGACAGCTGGACATTCCCCAAGATAACTTTACATTTACAGTGAGTCCATCGCCGTTGAATATCACATAATGTCTTTTATCACATAAAATGTGACATACAGTTATCCCAAAATTATTTGTACTCTGGCAGATTCATGTTTAAGATTAGAGATGCACCGATCCAATAGGAATATCGGTATCGGTCCCGATATTATAAAAGACATGCTAGATTAGGCTTCAGTGGCAATGAGCCTGATCCATAAGTTCAAATGAAGGTTTTTGTAGAAGCCTAAATTCAGTTTTTGTTAATTCAGACCTTTAGTATATGTTATGTTTATATTTCTTGCAAATTTGCATAACTAATTGCTGTTAAGGTTTTTAGGGTGTGGCTGGAAAGAGTTAGTTGGGCAGTGGGAGTGGAGCCACGCAGTTTTTTGACCTCTCTCTCTTTTTAGACTCTCTTGTTTACTCCTTATTATTTTAGTGGAAAAATAACATTTTGTACTGTTTTTATTTTTGAAGTAAACCGTTTAACTTTATTAAGAGGATCCAGTCTGTTTTTTTTGTTGTTGTTTTGTCGTTTTGTCATCAAGTGAACCGAAGGGGAAAGACAAAGAGCGTCAAGCTCATGGCTTCTTTATTTAGGAACCTACAGTTTATTTCAGCTCATTTTTTACATGTTTGACCAAAGTAGTCAACGTATTGTTTTTGTCAGTTTTTTATTTATTTTTTTATTGGCTATTATACTCCTAATTGCACTGGAAGTTGTGTTGTTTTTACATTATTAACTAAGCTTGTGAGGCTGTTAGAGTATTTAATCGTGCTAAATTTGTAATTTAGTACATGTATGTCTTGTGTTTTAAAAAAGAGAAACATTTTAGGTCAATTCAGCTCTGCTTTTCCTGTATCGGCAGGTACCAAACCTCAGGCATCTGCACTGGAAGAAAAAACAAAACAAAAACTGGATCCCTATTAAAGCTAATCTTTTATTTTTTACCAACATGTTTCTTCAGAAAACCCCCCCAGAAGTTTTCCCCATTGACTATTGAGGGGAATAAATAATTTATTAAATATCCTTTTTAAATAAAAATGTTAAAATAAAATAAAAAAACAGATAGTGGTTCTCCACTTAAGTTGTTTTATTTCATATCAGAAACAAACTTTTTGGATGACTGATGATTTCAAATGTAACATTTGAAAAAAACATAGTGACCTACAAAACATGTGATCAGATATGTTGCTAACATGTTTGTCCAAAAACCATAAACATAAATAAAAGAAACCTTCCCATCTACATGAATTGACAGACTCAGCAGGAAAATAATGAGGGAAGCAGCAAAGGCGTCCGATGGTGATGAAGATCCGCACCTCAGTGGGAAAAATCTGTTGACAAGACAACTTTTAGATGGGCAGTCCACAAATTTGACCTTTGGGAAAACAAAATCCAAAGCTTAGAACAAGACGGTCCAACCCACTGTGCATCAGCAACAATGAAATGAACTTTTTCCCCTTTTTAAATCATTTTACAGCACCGGAGGCCTTTGACAGACACCAAACAGGAAATGGGCAGAGAGAGAAAGGAACCCGAGTCTGCTGCATTGAGGATTATTGCCTCTGAATATGGGGCGCTCACTCTACCTCCACACCATGGAGCGCATCCTTTAAACCTTTAACCAGGAAAGATCAAGACAAATTTCAATACAAAAAAACATTAAAGCAAACAAAATGTTTCAGTTGTAAAATGTTTGACATGCAACAATCAGAAAGGTCCAACCACAAAAACACGAGACATCATCAAGACTAAAAAGAGTGATACGGCAAAAAACGGTATGACGTGGACATCCCAAGATATGGACAACCTGTGACAAAAAGTCCTTATGTTATGATTTGTAATATTAAGGTTGGACTAAAATGCAGACAGGAGTTTGGTATGATCTTAGGGATTCATTATATAGACAGTAACTGAACAACTTACAGGTCGTAGGCAGCGACACAGCAGGGGAAACGTAGTTAGTGACCAGAAGTAACCATGGAAGGACCAGAGGACTACATACACAGAGAGGGACAGAGTGGATGATGACATGGGCAACAGGTGATAAGCGACACCAGTTACTGTCAGGATGAAGGAACTGAAGGAATAGAGACAAATGAACAAAGAGGATTTGTGAAACTAACAAGAAACAGAAAGGAACACTGATCTCAAGACACAAAATCCAAAAGCACAAATGTAGATAAACTACGAGACCGAAAACACAAGGGAATGAGCAACAGAGCGAGATCTAAGTAAATAAACAACAATGAAATGATCAAAATGGAAACACAAATGAGACCCAAAGGACAAACACCCAAGGATTTTGGGTGTTTGTAATTAACACCTTAATTAAGAAAGTTTCACTGGCAAGACTTAAGGCTGAGGACCTCAACACAATTTAGCTGTTGTGGTGAGTCTTGAAAACTGATGTTCACAAACACTTTCTACTCGGTCTGATGTGGCTTGAGCTGTTTTACAAAGAAGAATGGACAAAAACATTTGGTGTCTACATGTTCAAAACTGGTAGGGAAAACGCACACCAAATTCCTACAAAATTTGGAGCTGTAACTTGACAAAATGGCACATGCAAGGGCACTGCATGTTGTAGATTATTGGTGACTTTGGCGTTTTCTCTCTCAGTTAAAGTCAAAACTTGTGAAGCTGACTTTGCTACAGTAGAGGATGCTTTGATCTTTTGGATATAGCTGTGGCAAGGACGGCCAGCCAACCAGCCATCGCTGAGGCCCTGCGATACCGGAAGCTGGCTGTCTGGGACGGCTTCGTTTGCCACTCTGCTCTGAGGCTAAATATACGATGATAAAAAGGCTGGCAGATTTATTTCTGACTCATGCTTGTCGTCCTCTTCCGTAGGAAAAGAAAAGACAGAGAAAGAGACAGACGTCTCCAGAACACAGAGGAACATTAAGTGATAATTACAGAGAGATAGATGGCCATAGAAAGACGAGGTTCACCCCCGTCTCTTGCTTTGCTCTTTCTGTCCCTCAGCCACCACAGAAAGTGGCGTCTCCATGCTAAAGAGGGGCGCCCACTGTATTAGACTTGCAATGATTGGCTATGATTGCATTATTTGATCCTGTGAGGGATAAAAGGACAGCAAAACATACTCCCCACATGCCTTTATACACCACTCAGTGATCAATGTCTCCTCAAAAACCAAACATGGGCCCCCTTTCTTTTTTTTTTTAAACATCCCTACACATGAAGCTATAAATGCTTCAAACTTAAACATTGTCTTTATCTTTTTCAACTGAGTGCTCTTAAGCACACAAGTATGCCCCTACGCACACACACACACGCGCACACACACTCATGCTCCACCATGTACTCGACTTCACCACCAGTCCACCGCACTCCTCTCGAAGCTCTTTGATCCCCGGTCGAGGGTCCTCTCCGCGGTGCCTCCGTCTGAATTCCAGAGATTCTGGGATAATTCAAACGTTTCACGGCACATACTTGGTCCCCCCAGGAGACAGTGGCGGAGATGGAAAATGCCACCATGGTCCCCGGCTCACTCTCCCTCCATTGTCTCTAGTCTTTAATCAGGCCCTCTCTGCGGCTCCCGCTGCCACCGTGGTGTGTTGTCTCAGCCTGGGAAAATGCCGGCCTAAGTGGCTGTTATGAGCTGAGGCGCAGACCACAGGGACCCAGCGGAGTGCCGTTGGAGCCCTCTGTGCCAGCCGTGGGTCTGCGAGTGGCTAACGCGCACAATGAGTGAGGTCCCGCGCTCGGAGGCGACCTTACATAACAGCAGTGATCGCTACATCTATTTACTTTTCTCGTCTGGCTTTCCATCGGTAAATCACGCGCCGTCATAATCACAGGCATGGGGCAAAGCCCGATCATAAATCACCAATGTTATTCGTTCCTAAAGGGTTGCTGGGTGTAAACTGGCGTTAAACTGTCACCCGGATCGGTGGCATTGGAGGAGCTTCACGGTCTTGACTGTGGAACGCCTGCATGAGAGGGAGTTTCCTACCATGAAGTCAACAAATGACCAAAACAAAAGGTCTTGTGTTCCCCTGAGGCGCAGTCAGAGGAAGAAGGTCAGCACCCAGAACTACCACAAAGCTTAACCTAATTAAGTTTTGTTTTGGGTTCAAGTCATTGCAGATGGGTCAACTGGCCCTTGATGACTTTGTGACAAGTTTACAAGGCCTAAACCGAACCCCCGCTGGGCTGTGATACTTTATATTTAGCACAAACAAGCATGAATAGAGTATTTTCTTTTCTTTTTATGAGGTACCATAAATTTTATTTTGCAAAAAAATGAGAGAGAGAGAGAGAGGAGGCTCAAGTGTGGCGGTTCTGTGGTTCCATCAGGCCAACACGAAGCCTTTGTATTCACACTGTTTACCATGGGAAAATATCTGAAACAAATAAGTTGCCTGGTCGGCACCCATCAGCGCAAAAAAAAAAAAAAAAAACGCTTCTAAGAGCTGCGGATTGTGCATTGAGGGTGTGGTGCAGCTCCAAAGGAACTTCTTGTTTATCCCCGCTGCGTCTGAAAATGAGAAAGGAACTATTTTCTTTCCAAAATGGAAGGCAAATAAACAAGTATTCATGAGCAGACAATGAGGGCAGGCGGGTGTGCTGCTGCGAGCTCAAAGTGGTGTAAGAAGGAGAGGAGGCGATTATCTTCAAGATCACTGGCCGGACTTTTTGTAACTAATACTGGTGGTGTTGAAGGTGAATAACGTTTTATGGAGAATTTAGAGCTTTTTAAATGAATCGTCACATTTTTGCAAGGCTTTTGAAGCAAAAATGTATTTTCACTTAGAATACCTTGCAAAAGTATTTATACCCCTTGAATACATTTAAAATTCTCTACCATTACAACCGCACATTCTCATTTATTGGGAAGTTATATGACAGATAAACACAAAGCAATGCTTAATTATAAAGCAAAATGCAAGAAATTATTCACAGTTTTCAAAATGTATTTTCCAAATAAAAAGAGAGAAGATGCTACACGTAAGCATTATGCCTCCCAGTGCCAATACTTTGGGGAACCAGCTTTTAAAGCAATTACAGCAATCTTGCCAGTGGTTCTTAATTTGATTTAGGTCTGGACCTTGACTAGGCCATTCACATTTATGAATATGCTCTGGTTTGCCAGCCACTCCTTACCACACAGCCTTACTTCTATAAGGAAATGTGGTATCCAGTAGGCACAATACGATTAGTTGCAGTATGATTTGTTTAATGTTTTTTTTTAATGTCTTTTAGAGTAGAACTCTTTCATATCGCTCATTACTGGGTTGTTTTACCCAGTAATGAGCGCCTCCTTTACCTGTCCTGCTGAAAACTTTAAATGAGATTTATTTTGGTGAAATACAACAACAGTGCTTTCCAAATTTATGGAGCCCACAACAAATAGTTTTCATCCTGACAGATTCTTGCACCTCAGCCATGAATTGCTGCAGGTTCCCAGAGTTACCATGGACATCTTGGCTAATTCTCCATTTAATACTCTCCTTGCCCGACTTGTCAGTTCGGTCGGGCAAGCTAAACTGCTAAAAGACATGCAAATAATGAGCATGTCTTGTAGCAGTTGCCTCACACTGGATACTGCAATCCTCTATGAGATGTTTGAAGTTTGGGATTATTGTTTTATAGCCTAATCCTGCTCTAAACTTCTTCTTGACTGTGTTCCCTTTTCTTTGTGATGTTTGTTCTGTCATCTTCTGTAACAAACATAATAGCTGAATTTATACTTAAATAAAATTACACAATTACAATTAACTGGCATCTGAAGGCAATAGACCACACTGGATTTTATTTAGTGTAATTTAAGTAATTAAGGCTGAATTTATATGTTACACTTCCCTGGTTTTTATTTGTAAGAAAAAAAAATGCTGATAGGTATGTGTCATCTTCCTTCCCATTCACAGTTTTGAACCAATTAAATCCAGATAGAAAGTACTAATATTTTTATCTGTGACAGCTTCACTGTGTAGGGATGTAGCCTACACATAAAGCTGTGCCTTCGTATGACCTTGTGACCTCCATCCCTGCTAAATGCCTTCTAGAAGAGAGCAAAATACTGCAGCATAGCATGTGAAGACAAGCATGGTTGTGATTATGTTGCATCATCCAGTCACAATGCCATTTTTAGCAATATTTGTAAACATTTCAGAAACAAATACAATAGTGTTTAAATAGTGTTCTTTATTTATGCCTTCTTTATCTCTGTTTTGTCTTCTTCTTCTGTGTCATTTTTTTTTTCTTCTTCTGTGGGCTGCGGAAGAATCAGTTTGGCACCCAAAATTAATACGGGCAATATTTTTCAATTACTTGCATATACCGTCACAGCACTTTCCACACCTTTACTTATTAGGGCCATATGATATGTTGTGACGAAACGGACTCCGTGAGGACTTCAGTGACGTCACGAATGCAATTTCACGTCCAACGCGGTACAAACGGGGGGAGACGGCGTTTGACTCTCGCTCGGTCAAATGATTGGACGAGGAAAACTGACGTAATTGTTGAACGAAAGCGGAAGTCTTCGCTTTTGTAGGCATGGGACAATGAATCCTGCAGGCTGCTGTCTTTCTTTCGCGAGTATCTTTATTGAGTACTTCTGAAAACACAGGTAGGTCTATAATGAAAGGGTTTGTAGTGCCTCGTATAAAACGCTTCGTAAAGGCCTACTGTCTGCTGCAGCTGTGTTGTGTTTCTCGACAAAGTATTAGCAGCTAGCTACTTAGTGCTAGCTGCACAGGCTAGCAAACAGAGCAGAGCGTAAATCACTTCCTGTTTTCGTTATCGGATGTTATTAGGAGCCCCTCAGCAATATTATTGTTTATAAAATATGAGGTTTTATATGCATTTGCTAGTTTTGTTTCAAAATGTTGTGGATTTGCATACTAAAGTAATGGCAAGAATAGAAATAGAACTGTTGGATATTCCTCAGTTGTGTAGTTTTAGGTGATTTTATCATATTTCCCCCGATAATCACCCGCAAGGTTTATGTTTTTTCCCCCCTCTGCTAGAATCATGGAGGTCCCCTGTTATCTTCCCAAATTGCTGTTTGAGCTCAATGAGCAGCGAAAGCGAGACTTCTTCTGCGACTGCAGTATCCTGGTGGAGGGGCGTGTATTCAAAGCCCACCGCAACGTGCTGTTTGCTGGAAGCGGCTATTTCCGGGCTCTTTTGGTTCACTACCTGCAGGTGAGGATTGCACTGCTTCTGTCTGTTTTCTATTAGTGCCAAGAATGTGTATACAGCGTTTTTTGAGTAAATGCGTATGTTAAAATGTCATCTTCAAAATTCATGAAATATTTGAAGGAAGATTACAAATGAATCAATGTTCCAGTTATTATTTATCAAGGCAGCTGTAAGCAGCTCAGTTTTTGGTTTAAAAGAAGTCAGTGTTTCAGCATTTTTGCAATTTTCTATTAAGCTGAATGCTGTTTCTTCATGTTTGATTCTGATTCTGGGAATGCAGAGTAGATTTTAACCAAAGGACCTGAGTGATCTGGAAGGTTGACACAACAACAATAACAGATATTGTATGTATTTTGGTGCTAACTAAGTGACTTATGAAATCAGTATTTAGGTGTTTTAAAGTCTTTTATCTGAGTTACAGAGAGCCAGTGTAAGGACTTTACAACTGGGGTGATTTGCTCCATTTTCCTGTTTTTAGTGAGAATGCGAGCAGCATCTATTTGACTGACTTTTTACACAGAGTTTTAAAGACACTGTTGCAGTTATCAATGTGACAAAAAAATAACTCGTGTATGAGTTTCTCTAGCTCTTGCTGGGACATTACTCCTTTGATCCTGGAAATGTTCTTCAGGTGATGGAAGGCTGACTTTGTAACTGTCCTTAGGTGTATCTGAAGGTTATGGTCTGAGTCCATAACAACACCAAGATTTCAGACTTGACTGGTAGTGTTTAGCTGTAATAACTGAAGTTGACCCTTTGGGTCCAAAGATAACTTCAGTTTTGTTTCCATTAAGCTGGAGAGATTTATGGCTCATCCACACATTGATTTGTTCTAAGCACCAGTTCAGTGCTTGGATGGGTTCAGAGACACTTGGTGACATAATAATGTAGAGCAGAGTATCAGTATCTGTGTAGTTATGGGAAATAATCTTATTACTTGTTATAATCTGAGCTAGCACGAGCATGTAGCTATTGAAGAGGCCCCAAAGGTCCCCTAAATTTAACCTTGGGATACCCCACCTGTGACTTCTGTCCGCTCTGACAAGAAGTTACTTATTGACACAAAGTTGTTTCTGTTTCTGTCCTGGTTTGAGTCTTGCTTAAAGACTCAAACCAGGAGTGTACCAGAGAGTCCTACCCAGCTCTCCAGTTGTTTAATCAGAATATTATTGTCAGTGTCAACAGTATCGAATGTTGCTCTAAGATCCAAAAGTACTGACACTGTGGTTCTTCCACAGTCCGTATGTCTTTGAACACTTTGACAGGGGCAGTCTCAGTACTGTGGTGAGCTGTGAAACTGGACTGAAAGCTAGAAAACAAATCATACAATTTTCTGCAGAAATACTTCTATATCATTTTAAAATCAAAATGAAATCTGATTTAAAATAAATAAACTTGGGAATGACTTTTCAGGACAGCGGACAGCGCTACAGCACAGCGTCGCTGGACATCGTAACAGCTGACGCCTTCTCTGTTATCCTCGACTTCCTCTATTCTGGCCGCTTGGCTCTTAACAGCAACAACGTGATTGAGGTGATGTCAGCAGCTAGCTATCTGCAAATGACAGAACTCGTGAACTTCTGTAAAGAGTACATCCACTCGTCTTTGGAGATTTGCAACAAGGATAAGGAGAGGAACACGAAGAAAGAGAACCAGAAGGACAATGAAGCAACTGGACCCGCGGACAGTGGAACTCCTTCGGCAACCGTCGCTGGGGGCACAGGTGTTACAAGAACAAGTTCAGAGGCTGCAGAAGTAGATGGGGGTTCGGGTTTAGGTACTGAGGAGGGGACTTCAACAAGTACCCCCTTGTCTACTGCAGTTGCCACCCCAGCGGGCTCCAGTAGAAACATTGACAGCGCTTACTCCTCTAGGGAGGGGTTTCCACCTGGGACAGAAGACCAAAAGGGTCACATGGATCAGACTAATCTCTCATCCTCCTCATCTTCTGCTTTGACCCCAGAGTTAGTGAACCCTAAAATAGAGTATGACCCTGATGAGGAACTCGTAGAGTCCCCCGACACCAAAGACCTTGCGCCATATCCTGGGTCCTCTCTGCATGGCACACATCACAGCAGGTTACTTCTTCAAAGTCCCTCAGCCTCCAATGAGCGGTCCCCTTTAGGATACAGCCCTTCATTTAACACCCGACAGCTGATGGAGATTCTGTCCAGAAGTGAAGGCCCCCAAGGCCCCAGTCCTGTAGGGGACCGAGTAGGTCAGCGCTTCAACCAAGGACTTGGCAGCAGCACAGGAAGTAGCAGAATGGATGAAAGTCTGGGCTTTGTTGGGTCATCTATTATGGAGATCCAGTCTGATTGGCTCGGAGAGGATGCAGGTAATTACCTCAGTCAGTTTTAACTGTCAATGAATGAGC
This sequence comes from Alfaro cultratus, assembly GCA_903066825.1. Classification (NCBI taxonomy): domain Eukaryota; kingdom Metazoa; phylum Chordata; class Actinopteri; order Cyprinodontiformes; family Poeciliidae; genus Alfaro; species Alfaro cultratus. The sequence goes on along the minus strand of CAEFZX010027609.1, from coordinate 25,245 downwards.
TAGAATAACCTAAGACCAAGTTAAATACAGTAAATTTGAAAGCAGAAGATTTGCATGTATTTGTATGTATTCAGTTGTTGTCTCTCTCCCCCTGCAGGCGATGGCTTGGTAGTGCCAGTAAAACTCCACAAGTGCCCTTTCTGTCCATACACTGCCAAGCAGAAAGGAATCATGAAGAGACACATCCGCTGCCACACCGGAGAGAGGCCCTTCCCCTGTCCCATGTGTGGCAAGAGGTTCACACGACAGGAGCATCTCCGGACCCACGCCCTAAGTGTAAGAGTGAAGTGTGGCCATCATCTTTTTTTATGTATCCCATTTTGTTAGTACGACTTGTCCTAAACGATCTTCAGTAATCATTTTAATGTTTTTTGTTTTTTTTTTAAATATAAAGCATCTCACAAATGTGAATACTCAACTTTTTTGGTCGATCATGGTGAGGCCTGTACAACCGCCATAGGGTCTTGGTTTTGTGCAGGACTGTGGCTGAATGCAGTAATTCTGTCTGAAATGATTACTGACAAACTTATGAGCCCAGCGATACCAATTGACTACACCATGCGTGCTCTTCTTTGTATGTTTGAGTGTCCCTGTTCCTTACAAACTCTAATCCAAGTCAAAACAATACCCACTGTGTGTCTGTCCGTAGGTTCACAGGCACTACTGGCCAGTATCATGCAAGAGCTGCAGGCGAACGTTCACAGGGTCAAACGTCTCCCCGGGATTGAGGCGCTTTGGCATCTGCGACAGCTGCAACTGCGTGACCACCACTCATGAAGATTCTGCGCCCCCTGACCCGTCCAGCCAACCAGAGCCCATGGTGCGTGCGGATGGGACCACAGACTGGTCAAGCTTTATGGACGATGTGGACGAAGTGGAGGTTGGCAGAGTGGAGGACTTAGTGGAGAAACAGATGCTGGAACGACAGCTTGCTGAATGCTCTGATGTCAGTCATGCACTGTGAATTTTACCATCAACTAGTAATAAAACAGGGCCTCGTTGCACTTATTATTACTGCAAAGTTAGTTATTTATTTATTCACTCACTCATTTGTGTCCTGAATTTCCAGTCCAAAGCTGCCTGTCATTGTGTGTCAGTGATTAGTTAGTAGCAGGAAACCTGTCCGACATTTGTGAAATCATGTGTAGATGTAACTTTAAATTTCAAACGTGTACAGTGCCAACAAAAAGTACTCACAGTATGCCGTTCACTTTTCAGAACCTTCTGGAACTTAAACATGATTTTAAATGGAGCGTGCGCCTGTGTCTTTAAGGCGCTGCAGTAGAACGGTGTGTATCAAAACAGAAACCAAGCAAAGAAGTCAAATGACTTGTCTGTAGACCTCAGAGATCACAAATCTGTGAGCATCGCTAGCTTCCAAAAGGAGATAAGGTTGTCATTCAATAAAATATTAAGCCTTGATGTAAACATTTGAAACAATGAATTAACAAGATTATGGCAATATTGACAATAGGGGGAAAAAACAGTTCTAAAAAGCAGTTTCTGCCTTGTCATTAGGGAGATTTGTTTGGAGCTTGTTAGGAAATGAAAATTTCACCAATCTTGTTTAAAATATAGCATATGAATGCTTTTTGTTTGCATTGTACTTGGATATAAAGAAATTTACATTTCTATGAGTTGCTGTACTGAGAAATGAAGATTTTGTACTCATCTAGCAGGTTTTCATCAATCATGAATTCAAATAAATGTCTCCAACACCTGGTGCCTCCGTTTATGTGTTCGTGAAATCCGACTTATAAATGACTATTTAACTTAAATTGTTTACAGAAATGGCAGCCATGTGTGTAAAGAAGTGACCAAATAAATGACCTGTATAAGCTAGAGCATGGCAGACTTCCATGTGTACTGTACTATAAAAATGGTGACGGTGATCAATAAGCATTTCTCCATCTGTATTTTGCATGTCGACTTTGCATTCTTAGTTTAAGTTTACAAGGCTCGTGAAAGCAGAGGTACTCATAGATGTGCTGCCATCTAGTGGCTAAAAACTCGCATTTTTAAAGCAAATACAGGTGTTTTAAGCATGGAGACAAGCCGATTAAAATCGAAAATGTGCTTTAAAATCAGAAATATTGCAGTAGTTTCTGGTTAATTTATCTGAGAACAATGGAAAACAAAATAAGCCTATAAAAAACAGATAAATATACATGCAAGTTAAAGTTACATTGTTTGCATTTCAAATGCCTTTCTTATTCGAGTCAAAGATTATATCTATATTTTTTAATCCTTTACTAAGAGGTCAAATTAACTGTTACACCTTGCAGTTCTGCAAAATCGAGTCAATCATGTGATGCTCCACGTCATCACATGATTCCAGTCATGTGACGAGGAAACAGCAACAAGAGCCTCACCAGGTAGATTGAAGGACTTTAAATTAGTTCCATGTAATCTTATTTTAGATTAACTTGTAGCAGTTATGGCTGCTGTTCTCCTCCTCCTCCTCCTCGCCCTCGGGTCTCCCGCAGCGGCTCGTTACACCCCGGACTGGACGAGTCTGGACGCCAGACCGCTGCCTCCATGGTACGACGAAGCCAAGGTGGGGATCTTCGTCCACTGGGGAGTGTTTTCAGTGGTGGGCTTCGGCAGCGAGTGGTTCTGGTGGCACTGGCAGGGTCAGCAGCCGCCTGACCCGAAGTGTGTGAGCTACATGTCCAAGAACTACCCACCCGGCTTCAGCTACCCGGATTTCGCCCCTCAGTTCCACGCGCAGTTCTTCAACCCGGAGGAGTGGGCGGACATCTTCAAAGCCTCTGGCGCAAAGTAAGGTGTTTGCATTGCACTTCCGGGTAGCACCAAATCAGCAGCAGGGCGTGTGTGTCACACTTTCTGTTCCACGAAAAACTACCCGTATATTTTATTACGTCACAACAACCATTAATGAATTTCATTAGGATTTTTGCAAGGCATTGTTTCACAGTACACTCTCTCCAGATATGTTGTCTTGACTTCCAAACATCATGAAGGATTCACCAACTGGGGGTCTCCTTACTCCTGGAACTGGAATTCTGTGGATAATGGTCCTAAAAGGGACTTGGTGGAAGATCTGGGAGATGCAGTTCGCAACCGGTGGGTGAACTCAAAGAAGTTTAATGGAGGAAAATATCTAATTGTAGATTCTGGTAAATGAGTTCAATGGGAATATGAAAACCACCTGAACCACTGCAGCTATAACTGAAAACATCTCACACGTGAAGGTAAAAAAACAAGAGCTTCAAAGATTTGTTGTTTTCATCACTTAGATCGCTGCACTATGGCCTCTACAACTCCTTGTATGAATGGTTCAACCCCCTCTACTTGGAGGACAAGAAGAATGGATTCAAAACCCAACAGTTTGTGATGGGGAAATTACTTCCTGAACTCTATAACATTGTTGTAAGGTTAGTAGTTTTTAAGTTTTAGTAACCTATCACACCGCTTGTTGTTTTCAGTTTCTCTGTTATTGTTGCACAAACTACAGCCAGGCCTTAGCTAAAGTTAGCTTGTTCTCAGTTATTGCACAACATGATAGTGTTAAATTTACCTTGCAGGTACAGACCTGAGGTGATCTGGTCTGATGGCGACTGGGAAGCACCAGACACCTACTGGAACTCCACCCAGTTTCTGGCGTGGCTCTACAATGACAGCCCTGTCAAAGTCAGTCCTTTTTATGATAGGGAAACACAAACTGTCTACACTTTGTGTTTCCCTATCACAAAGTGAAGCTAAAATAACAGCTTCAGTCCATTTACCCTATCTTCCTTTATTTTAGGATACTGTTGTGACCAATGACCGATGGGGGCAAGGCACTGCCTGCAAACATGGTGGCTTTTATAACTGCCAGGACAAATACAGTCCAGGCCAGCTGCCCAAACACAAATGGGAGAAATGTACATCTGTGGACACTTTATCCTGGGGTTACCGTCGAAACATGATGCTCAAAGAACTGATGGATTTACCTGCTATTATTGACGTAAAGATACAAGATGACGTTCAGATTGCTGAAGATGCAGCCGCTTCATCTTCAGGACTGAATGCTTCTCATTTTCTTCACAGGATCTGGTCAGCACAGTGGCTCTTGGAGGTAATTATCTGCTTAATGTAGGTCCCACAGCCGATGGGACTATTCCCAGTGTTTTTGAGGAGAGACTGAGGGGTCTTGGTGCCTGGCTGGAAACCAACGGAGAGGCCATCTACGCCACCAAACCCTGGAGGGTCCAAATGGAAAACGGCACCGTGCCAGTGTGGTAAGAAAGCTGGAAAGTTGAATATTTAGGATCTGAGTGCTCGTTTGTGGTGTTTTCTCCTTCCATGCTACCAGAAACTCAGTATGAGTTATGGCTTAGTGGGAAAACCCCCCAACAAAAACTAAATTATCTTGATGGTTGCTACTTTTCATGTTCTTCTAGGTATACCTCAAAAGGTGCCACAGTCTACGCCATAATAACAGCCAAACCCCCAACAACTACACTGAAGCTGTTGATCCCCCAAACTTCAGCAACAACTAAGGTAAATGGGATTATTAAGAATATGTGTTGCCACTCTGGAACAAGTACATGACCAAACCCATGATCAATAATCTAAAAGTGACTAGGAACTAATAGGAATCCGTTTCTTTTCTAGGTGACTCTCTTGGGTCGTCTGTCCTCCCTACCTTGGGCACCGGTCTACCCTAATGCAGGTCTCTCCGTCCTTTTGCCTGAGCTACCTTTCACTCCTGGTCAAGCCTGGACACTCAAACTGGACAATGTCCAGTGAAATTTGAAGTCATAAAATATTTACCACGTAAGGCAATGTATTAAATTCAATTCATGTTTTAATTTTCCACTTTGGAGGGATAATAGGACAATGCTTAAGGGAATTTTTTTTAACGTCTTTGATCATTCCTTTGCTGATCTGAAAACTTGTTAATGGTTAATATGACACTCTTATTTTTTAAAAATGTTTTTGGTAAGTTTTTATTACCAAAAATAAAAAGTGGCATTCCTGTTCAACATGTGGATATTTCTCAGCTGATTGTTTCCAATTTTGTGGAAAATAAACTCTCTCTGCTTTTTCTCTCGCAAATTTAGCACAGCAGTCCAGAAAAGATTAATCTGATTTGAACTACAGTTTGGGAGATTAGCACAACTACACAAAGCTTACAGCAAAAACTGCATAGAAATGGTTTAAAGCCAACAAGATGAAGATTCTAGAGTGTTCTGAACATCTACTCTAATCCAGTTGAGAATTTGGGGTTGGATGTAAAAAGATGCTCAAACTTAATCCCCAAGGATTCTCACAGAGCTTAAACTGTTCTGTTGCAACTGCTGTGTCCAGATGAGCCAGAGCGTTTGAGACCATTAAGTGCATCTATTAAATACTGATCTGAATGTGAATATTTAGTTCTTTACCATTCTTATGTGAAAGTAACTGAAATTAAATTACATTTTGAAAACAGTGATTTTTTTTTCTTCAATTTCCTGCCCAAAAACCTGAATTATACTCACAATTTTATAAAAACAATTAAAAGGTTGTGTCCTACAACACCTTTTACAGTCATCGTTAGAGTTAAAGGTTGAACATTTTGCATTATTTTGTTTAAGTCTTGGGTGGCCCCATTAATAAATAGCCTGTTTTACTGTTTAACACCATCTAACTTCTTGTGTTGTTGAAATTCATTGACTTAAAAGATCCTGCTGCACACAATCCCAGAACGTATCAGCAACACGTTTTATTTAAAAGAAAATTTAACAAACTTACTACTTAAAAGTTCTGCATGCTGCAGAAATGGTGGCTATACTTTTGAACTCGTGACTAAAAATATTCCTTTCCAAGCTTGGAAACAATCATTCGGGTGGAATGGCACAGTGTTATCTTAATTTCAGGTGACAAATTAACTCACACAAACATATTCACACTCACACACCCATACAACTCCAAAAGGTTGACGGTCATGCAAGCACAGGCTCACATTTTACTAATATGTCCTCTCCAGATGAAACTTTGAGTTAAACTCAATTTTTGGAACTGAATCAAGCTTGGATATACAAGCCAATGGAGGGGCCAGCTAGAATCCAGAAAATTAAGGAAGTTATTAAGCTCATATTGAGAAGATACCTTCAATCAAAACAACATTGCTCTTACCCCCCAAGAAGAATGTTTTTACTGCTTCATGTCACATTTTCTTCAGAACATTAAAAGAGTAAACACACCAAAAAAGACAAAGGAGACACAGCGATGCTCGTTTAACTCGCTAAAATAGCTTTATAATAATAATAATAATAATATTGATAGTAATAATATTAGCCATTAGAAAATGTTCAGACAACGTTGAAAGTGTTACATTCTGTGTTGGGAGTAAACCACGTCACAGTGTGCCATCTCTCCGGGTTCAGCGCCATCAAACGTGCTTCGGTTTGGACACATTTAGACCCATAAATCATGAGAGCAAGAAATAAACTTGTATGTACAAAACGGGGTGGGGGAGGAGAAAAACAAACCCAAACTAAACAGGAGCATGGTTTACACTTCCTCCACCGGCCTTCAGACTGAATTCAAACACTTCCTGGTGTGTTCTTGTGCACCACATGTGGGCGACCACTTGGTGGCGTAACAAACATTTACACTCTGTTGTAACTCTATTGCTCTACTGGAGTCAGCTGTTTTCATAGAAGAAGAACAACAAACAGAAATTAATGTTTGTATGTACAATATGCTGTCTTGGCACAGAGTTGATGATATATATAAAACGAGTGAATCCATGCTGAAACTTGCTCTAAATCATAGTGGTCACCGATAATGCAAGAAAGACAAAGAGGGAGTCGAGAACCAAGGGCTGTTGTTGCCTTTGCTACATTATAGAGTTGAATAACGAGTGAAGTGTCTCCATCAGTTCGACGCCCCCATTTGATTTCCTCCTCTTGCTGGCACTGAGAGTTCAAAGTGGAGTAAAAGCACACAGAGAAAGAGGTTCTATTGTTAGGACGGTCCACTCCCAAAGCTCGCTTCCTTCAGCAATTCCTCACCTCTCAGGTGGAGTGTGCATCATTGAGCCCAGAGGGGGAATAAAAAGTGTCTTCCCAGAGTTAATCAACTTTCTCTTCTGCTCCATCCCCTTTAATAGCAGCGATTTATTGAACTGAACATAGAATAAACTATATATTTATATATTTTTGTTGCTATACACGTGACTTGCCCTTGATCAGCCTACAGAACATTTTACTCATAGCTATATTCAACAACACTGTATTAATAATGATCGTAATGGCACTAAATAAAACTTTTAATGACAGTAATCATATTAATTATATTCTAATAATAAATGCAATTTTAAGATAATCAATGTCGATTTATAACTTGTATTTACACTTTGTTAACATGTCAAATTTTGGGTATCGATATATATATATATATATATATATATATATATATATTTTGCTGATAATTACACAGTAATTGCTCAGTTGTCTCTTACCCTCATGGTTAGCTATGTGTGTACTGTAAATCCACATTACAGCGTTAATACATATGCACACATGTACACATACAAACAGAGTTACACCTCAGTGCTAAAGGCACATTGGAGTTTCAGTTGAACATCTGATTGAGTCCGACCTGTTCTGGAGCAACAAAGAAGGGGGGCAGGCGGAGTAAAGACACCACCAAGCACATTTTATTAAAGCAGTTTGGCCACAGTATGAATTAAAGCATTACGTTTCTTATTAAACCAGAGTGATCCTAATTATGCTCATTGATTTTCAGCAATAGCAACTGAAGGCGTTTACGGTCTATAATTAACTCCCTGCCTATGGTGTGGTCTGCCAATAACATGCCGAATACAAAGTTCTGCTTGCACACGCGGGAGTCACTGAAGATGATACTTATGTGCAATTATGGATAATTTTCTTATGTAGACAAGCACCTTCAGGATCCCCACATGTAATCTGAATATTAAACAAGTTTCCAGCCATGACTATGCACATGGGCGCCAGCAAAAATCAATGAATGAGAGAAAAATTAAATTGTAGAAAATATGGAAATTTGACACTTGAATTGATTCTTGACTAATAATCAGTCATATTTTCTGCTGGTTGTTAATTACATTATCCCTCAAGGCTACATTTGCTAGCATTAGTCACTATCGGTAGCAAAGTGTTTTCAAGTTTTGTAAAATGTAGATCTGATTAGGACCTCACAATAGACTTGACCATGTTACAGTTGCAAGTCAGAAAGCTTTTCAAGTTTGCTGTGTAACTACTGCCCAAACTACATGTACATAATGGCCCGCTTAGATAGTAAATGGGCTACAAAAGCTGTCCATTACAATAATTAGCTGGTTACATAATTGTCACAAGTTAATTGCTGGATATAGGTTCGATACAGGATAGCTCTGGTTAAAAGTAGAATCTCTACAGGTCCTGGATCTATCTAATTTCAACCAATACTTTTAGCCACAAATTTTCTAAATCAAACTTTACCTTTTGTAAGCCTTCTAGCTCTTTGAATCTTTTTTCCGAGCTAATTTTAGATAAACATTTGATAGCCAATAAATTATGCTTCAGAAAATCCATACAACACATTTGTTAATCAACGTAGCAAAGAAACAGACTGTTACTATTATATTTTTTTTAACACTTGGCAGCCATATTGAATATTACATTTTTCTGGGTGAGGAGTATCACTACTTTCCAGCTAACAAATCTGACTTCATTGGCTGTTCAAGTTGATTTTTTTTTTCCAATATAAATTTCTAATATTTCCACTTTAGAGTACAAACAGAACTTTTTAAGTACTACGTGTTTCACTGAAAGCAATGCTACCACTAGCTTTACCAACACAACATGTCCTGTTGCTGACAGTTGGTTAAAATCAGTAATTGAAGACTAAGCAGACTATTAGTTTATAAAACTATCTCCAAAACACTTCAATTTGGTTTCTCTTTGACAGTGAAGCTCCTTTAACTTAGCATGAACATGGCTAGCTAGCGCCCAGGGCTAGCTAGCCCCCCCACCACAGACACCAGCTAGCTTCAAACTCCAGAGCAGCTCTGCCTTACAGTAATGTCAACTAAAACTCAAATCTGCTGCTACCACAGGCCTCCAGCTTGGCTTTGTTCCAGAAGCACAGTATGCAGCACACACACAAATCGGCTACAATTAAGCTGCTGCCTCTGCCACCACGCTGACTCACGCTGTTTCCTAGTCTTGGGGAAATAAATGGCTAACAGTGAATCTGGGCTCAAGCAGCGAGAGATTTTTTTCTTCCTTCTCCCCGTCTCGATCAGAGAATATTAGCGACACTCCTGCGAGAATAAACGTAGCCTCGTATTATTAGGGTCTTACGGTGGGTTTAGGAAATCCCCTGAGGACAGAGGGACACTTGCTAAAAACTGAGGTACTCAGATTTTATCTGGCCATGGGGGAAGAAAGGCTTAAGATAGTTTGATTGCTGTGTTTTGTCAGTGCTGAGATAATGTTACAACCAGGAACTGTGATTTGTACGATGCTGATGTGATAGATACATTATATAGAACAAATAAATAAATAAAATGGAAATCACAACCACAAAAACTGTGTTTGCTATGGACCTATTTCAAGGCAAGGTGTGGCTGGTTGACACCTCAACTTGTAGAACTCAGAGAGAAGAAAGTCAGCACGAATGAAAGAGTAGTCGTGGTTGCTACTGCGGATAAAAATCCAACAAAAGCCTCTTTAAATCCTAGTGTCCCCCAAGGGCAACGTGTGATCCAGAGACTTTGCCACCCCCCTCGCATGTAGGACTGAGGATAGTGAGGGTGGGGTCAAGAGTCCGTCACAGTGGCATAACAGTAGTAGAGCAGTTCTTTGTGCTTCATTTGACGAGGACCTGCGACAGGCACCGCTCGGATGTCATCAAGTTTTAGCGGTATCGGACGCAGAAAGGGACGCAAAAAAAACAAAAAAAAACAAAACAGTGAAGGCGGCTCCGCAACTCGCGTTTCTGCGGACGAGTTCCACACGACGGCCCTCGTTGTTTTCAATGCCGGGGCACCTCGTTTGTACAAGGAGGTTGTTAAGATTCACCTGCTGAAGTCCATAAAGCAAAACACTGGTTGGTATTTCCAAGGATATCTGTATCATTGTCTCTAAAAGGACAGAATTGTACAAACGTGTGATCCGTCGGAATAACTGCATTGTAAAACCCTAAAGAAAAAGATTTAAAGGCTACAAAATATGTGTTTCTTCTCCAAAATGAGACTCCGCTAAATTGTTCAGAGGAGGCCATCAGAAAGCATGCAGTGTTCCATATTGACAAAGTGTGCCAGTCTCACGGGTGTGTATTGCAACATGAGGGAGATTCAGGAAGTCAAAAAAAAACAAACAAATTCTCCAACAATACTCTGCAAATTTCATACATTTCTATATACATCTCCCTCTCTCTGTCTTTCTCCCTATATATATTTATGTATATATTCAAAGTGTAAACTGTGTTCAAAGGAAACCTCCACACATAGCTGGTTAGGCACATGTAGTTGGTTCTAAACAGGAGATACAGGGAGGAAAAGGGGAACAGCAGTACAAGTTGTAAGAACCACACACAGATATTTAAGTAGGCCTAAGGAAGGATCGTCCTTGGCAACCACCATTCTTGCTAGAGATACCCTGTGAACCTGACTCACAATTTCAAGATAATACGAGCCGTTTGAAAGTCTTCTTCACATGGACTCAGTCTGGATATGCCACACAGCTAGGATCTATTGTAACAATACTGCAGTGTTTCACATTTGATATATGTTCTTTGTACATGTACTGTACTCAATAAACTCTACTACTCTAGAAATGTAGTTTATATTATAAAATATACATTTTCCAATAAAATATCCCATATTTCCAACATTTTCCAACCAAAATAAAAGGAAAGAAAGAACACTTCATGCTTACAAATTCTGACATTTTGTCATCTCTATTCCGTACATTTTGACTCTTTAGTATTAACTGGGATTCACACAGACTTTCATATTCACTTATTCAAGTGCATTCACATGAGCCAACAGTCGTAGAAAACACCAACACAAGAAGGACGCGTTTTTGATAAGAATCCTTCAAAAAAAAGTTAACTTTGTAAAATAATTTAGACCTGTTTCAGGAAGTAAATTAATGAAAACAAAAAAAACATACAGAGCCTTGCAAAACCATTCATGCTTCTCCGACTTTTCCACATTTTGTCATGTCACAACCACAAACCTCGGTGAATTTCTGTACTTTGGGCTTTTATGCAACAGTTTTCACATATTATTAAGTTTTCACATAGTAAACGCAAAAAGCAGAACATTAATCCGAGAAGCAGCCAAGAGGCTCATGGCAGCTTTAGGAGATACAGGCCAGCAACTGAGTTGGGAGAAACTGACACCAAAAATAAAAGATTCAACTTTTATAGAAGCATTTGAAATAAAACCAAGAAGTCCTGTTTGCTGTTTGACACAACCCGCATGTTCAATTCAGACCAGATGATAACAAAATCAAACATTTTCCCTACAAACAAAACACCCTGTGATGGAAAACACTTCACTCTAGCATGATGCTGAGGGATGCTGGTTTGATGTCCATCACATAAACAGGCTCTGAAGTTTATGGTTGTAACTTGAACAGAAGGTGCAGAAGTTCACCAGATATGAATGTCTGCAAGGCACCGTAGCTCCACACGTATCACATATTTCACATTCCCAGCATAGTTATAAAATACTGCTTTTTTTTTTTGGACATAATCCCAATCTGATTCGACTTGGTGATTCTTTGGAAGGATATTTTAAGGTCAGTTAGGCCTCATTTTATCTGCCAGCAAAACAAAATCATTCCTCGTTTTGTCAACGCCGTCAGGGAAACAAAATAAAGTTTGGTGATAAGATCCTGCTGAAAATTCAAGCTGCTGCACTTCTTTTACTTAAAAATCCATATTTAGTTACGATTAAACACGATAGTAAAGTCTGTCCAAGCAATATTCAACAGAAAGAAAGGGTTTCAGAGGGAAAGATATCAGTTCTGACCACTTCAATGGCTGTTTCATTAAGGGGTTGGATGGAGTGTTTACTTGTTCCTGAATAAGATATATTGAAACTGTAAAGACCACTGCTGTTGAAGCAGGGTTCTTTTGACCACTTGGCGGTGCTCTACTCTCACAGTGTACAAAAAAAAGAAGGGGGAGCATCTTCAAGTAAGTCCAGAAAAGCCACTGAAATAATTCCATGTAAAAACTCTCCCAAACCCTCCTCTTCTGAGTACTTGAGACTTCAGAGACTACACAAGGAGTTTGATTTTTTTTCTTTTCTTCATGGTTTTTTTTTTGTCTGTGATGCTACACTGAAGAAGCTCCTTTTGGCAAACAACTACCAGAGAGCCTCGCCGTCCGATGCTGACGGACAGGTGGTTCGAAAGAATCAACAGAGTGAGACGTAAAATTGGTCTGTATTCTGTGACTTGGTGCTTGTGTGGACAGACGGGAAGAGGGACTAAGGATTCTGTGTTTGACATTTCCTCAGGGATGCTCTCGGGGCCAACTGAGGATGCTCAAGAAATCAATAGATCTCGACTCGGCTGAGCTGTTATCGGCGAAAGCCCGTAAGTGGGAGTCGGTTTCGCTCCGAGCAGCGTTGGGGGACGAGAGGGGAGGAGGAGGGGAGAATTTCCTCAGAGGTCTACTGCCTGTTAAGCCCTTTTTTGTGCCAAGTGAACACGCACAGGCATGCTACTGCGTGAACCTCTGCTGCCTAGTTTTATAAAAGATTTCTGACTTGGTTTCAGCCAGAGTGATTATATATATTTATATATGTATATATAGATATAAAAAAAGAAATTCCGACTAAGAAGGAAGTAAAATCGTCTTCGGCTAGATATCGCTCAGGCTCTAGGCCTCTGCCTCGGTAAAGTGGTTTGAATTTCAAGACACTAAAATGGCTGTCATTGCTTGTCAGGTAATAATGTAGGATGACAGTAGTTGATGGAAAGTGCTAAAATTGGCGGTGGGTCGTAGCGTATAAACAGCAATGACTCGCAGAAGATCGGGTGAGGGGGAAGCGAGTGCCGTCGCGGGTTCAGAGTCGAGTCTGGGCTTCGGGGATGTAGATCTCGATACTGTCGGCGCTCTCGGTGGCCGAGTTCTGCCTGAAGGAGGCGGTACGCTTGGTCTGCAGCAGCCTCCTTCGTGCCTCTGTCCTCTGACGGTCTCCAAGGTCCAGGGACTTCTCCCTGATGGGGAGGGTGTGCCCTCCAACGCGGGGCACCACCAGCCCCGCCGGGCTGCCTCCGGCACTCCCGGAGACCACGTCTCCCACGCTATCGGCCCGGAGGCTGCCGCTCACCCCGCCCGCTGGCTTCTTTGGTAGGGGGGGAGGAAGTTTCTTATCCTCCTGACCCGTTGAGGATGAGACATTGACATGAGATGCGGGAAAAGGACAGTGGATTTGTCATGTTAGGTGGCAGAAAAGAAGGTGGGGTTTGTGACGGAAAACCCATGCAATAAGAGACAAAACCCACAACAGAGGGAAAAATAAATAAAAAGTAATCAAACGCATTATGTGAAAGGAAAAAAGCCCCAAAAAGGTATCGCAGCATGCATCAGTGTTGAGTTGTATGAAAGGAAATGGAAGGAGAGATACAGAGAAAAAGTGGGAAAAAAAAAGAAGAAAAGAGAGTTAGTTTTGGAGAGGATTGATAGAAATAATGCTAAAAGCTGTCTTTTTCTTGACAGAGTGCAAGAAAAGTAAAAAAGATAAAAACTTAAATATACATAAATTAAAATTAAATGCAAAATAAAACCCTATCAATTTGAACTTCCGCTGCCTCGCGGGTAAATCTGCTCCGCTCCTCTTGGTCTGTTCTGAGCGTTCGCGGCCCGCAAACGTTTGGAGGCCACAGCCATCTGCTCTACCCGGCGGCACAGAGCCATCTTAGCTCGGGGAGAATGCTGAAGGGAAACCAGGGTAGGCCGGACCCTCCGGTCCCTCACCTTCTTTTCAGGTGGGAGCCTCCACCCAGAGTCCTTGAGCTTCTGGAGGTCCTGAAACCTAACCCTTACGTCCTCTATGTTGAGCTGGAGCAGGTCCCAGAAGGACGCCAGGTCCTGCGACGTGGGCTGGGGGTAGGCGGACGGGTCCTGGGCCGGCAAGGAGACAGGATGGGACATTTGATGACGGGAAAAGAGAAACCTTTTGTTCATACCCTTTGTAATGTGACCAAATAAGTAAAGGTTAAGCCAAAAACTTCAATGAATTTGATTGGGATTTCATGTACCATGAAATGGAAGGTAAAAGATAGAAAGTTGACAGAATGTTTGGCTGAACAATCTGAAAATTATGTGCTTTTGTATCCTGCCCTTCCTGTGTCGATTCTTTGGTGCAGCTCCACCAATTACCGCAATCACAGCTGCATGTTTTACAACTCTTTCTCTCAGAAATGAGATTCTACAGACTGAATTGTTTTGCCAATTATTTGTAAAATGGTTCAAACCGAACCAGATTGGATTAAGAGGATCTATGCACATCAAATTCCTCTTAGATTTCAATTTGATTGGACCATTTTGACACAAGAATATGCACAGGTAACCACTAACAGGGTTTCTCTCAGGATTTCCCTGTAGTTAGCACCATTCATCTTCTTTCATTACTGGCTGACTTCTGTGTCCTTCTAACTAAAAGCATCTTCACAGCATGATTTAGCTACTGATGTGAGGATATTGTTTTAGGGTAATGCACAATGTTAGACAATCGTCAAAAATGTTAATCGTTGAGCTCATGCGACTAGAACTCCTTCCAAACTGCAAACTGGACATCTAACAACAATGGTTTTCCTCTTTCCTCTTGCTCTTCTATAAAGGTCAGATTTATGAGGTGTGCTAGTGGCACCCCCAGAAAACTGTAATAGCAGTGGCCAAACCAGGCTAGATGAAAAACTGAGGTGGCACAACTTTAAAAAAAAACAAAAGAAAAAACTACATAGATAGTAACATATAGAGGTGAAGTGTAGTTTGTATTCTACAGGAAATCTTTCCTACAATAACTCTGAAGAATCCTGATTTAATGAGTTACAGCAGCATTTAATTTCCCTTTGGGATCATTCAAGTGTTTTTTAAATCGAGTTTTATGTATTTATTGGGTTTTACTTTCATGTTTTGAATGAAGAAGATGAATTGAATATGATTCTCTGGCGATGCCAGCGGGAGGGCCAACATTTTTCAATGGGGCAATGGCCCCCCACAACCCTCCTCTGGGGGGCACCAATGGTGTGCTCAACAAATAGCTGCCCTGTCAAGAGATTCTGTATTCCTTTCCTCCAATTTCACAACAGCTACTGTAATGTTGGTCTATCAAATAAAATCCCTCAAGACATTGAATTTGAGCTATAAAGTAACAGAGCATAAAAAAGTTGAAGAGTTGTGAATGCTTACTTTCCTGATTCAGAAATGTGAGAGGAAAGCTGCAGCCAAACACATGCATAGTAACACGCTTATATGGAAATGTGTGTTGATGAGACTTTTTGTGCATACTTACAATACTTTGCTGACAGAGGCGGAAGAACTGCTGGACCTTTTGAGACATGAGCATCTGGGCACTGCCAACTGCGCTTCGAATTAGCTCAAGAGCTAAGAGAGAGAGAGTGGAAATGTAGTTCGACAAAAACAGCAGCAACAAAATGAGAAATAGTTTTTGAACTCACCATCCTCTGGAAGCTCATTCTCCTCCGCCTCCCTCTCCATGTTCTGGCACCAGCCCTCCATCCTCTCCACCTCGGTCTGCAGCAGGCGCAGGAAGAACTCTCCGTCCCTCATGCAGGGCGAGGCCCGGCCCGAGTCGGGAAGGCTGCGCGGGCCTTCCAGGGACGGTGTGGCCGTCCAGGCGCGCTCGGCGGTAATGGGCAGAGGGGAGTGGGAGCGCGGCGGCAGGTGTGGGTGCTGATGGGGCCTTGTGTCTACTTGGCAAGCTTCGGTGGTGTAGTTGCCCTGAATGAGGTCCTGTGTGAGCAGAAGGGGTGCAATACTTTTAGAAATCACACTGTTCAAAAACATAACCCCGTACTTCCCGGAAGGCCTACAACTCCAAATCGAGAGCATTAAAAATAAATAGACGATGTTTCTAGAACGACAAAGCGAGGAACAGATGCTAACACGGTTGGTAATTTGGATTAGCAACTGTGTTGTACAATGAAATCTGCCAATCTACACCCACTGTGTGCAGCTGAGGAGCCAAAGATTAGATTTATGGAAAACAATTTCACAATTTTCAAAGAGGGAATCTAGATTACATTACAGCTTAAAATGTAGGGCTCATCCTAAATATATTCTTGCTCTTAGAATGAAAGCAAAGACAAAAAGACAAAAAGATCAATTAGTGGGAAATTTATATAGAAAACGATGTTGTAGGTTGACTATTTTTTGAACATGTACTTTATAAAAAATACTAAATGTCTTCTTTCTTCAAATGGACAGAAAGAAATGAATAATTAGAATTTGTGCATTTTGTAGCAATTTTCCTAGTAAAATAGTGAATATATGTGTTTTCAGAACTTTATCACCATTATTAACCAAATATTATACAAAAATATCTCAGAAAGACGATGTACAATCTATAATTTCATATAATTACATCTGAATGTAAAACCAGACGCATAAAATATATATATATATATATATATATATATAAATATATATAAAAAACAAAAAACAGTGGACAATTGGGTGTTTAATGTGTTTTTTTCAGCGATACTCAATTAGCTGCTGCTAATTTTGAATAGATTAGATTGAAATTGAGGAAATGTTCCATGGCTATTCCGAAAGAAAAAGAGCTTTAAGCAAATAGCTGCTGTATGTTTCAGCGTCTGCCCTTTTATAGACATATTAAAGATGTCTAAGCTTTATTATCCAGCTTTACGTCCTTTCTTTCCTGCTCCTTGTACTTTAGGTTTCCATAGATGAGAAGAGCTTTCAGCGAACAGTAAAGCAAACAAACTGAGTGAGAAGAAAATGCAACGCAGGAAGTAGCGAGATTTCAATGTACAAAATGAACAATGCTTTGGAAAGTTTTTCATACAACTTAAACGTTTTCACATTTGGTCTAATTACAGCTGTAAATGTGTTTGACCTGGATTTTTAGAAATGCATCATTTTTAAAACCAAGGAAAAATAATTCTGTGTTTTTTTTTTTAAAGTTTAGCAAAAAACATAAAAAAATAATCTGAATGTAATTGAAAAGTTTTATTATTTCAATAATGCTTATTTCAATTCACATGATATAGATGATTGACAGACTTTTCAAGCCTTTATTTTTGTTAATTATGCTGATTTTCCACATTCAGTTAATAAATATCCAATATTTAAGACTAAGATGTTAAATTACACCAATAAACACATTTATAATGCAGAAATGTAAGCTTAATGAAAAGTTTGCAGGTTTTCTTCCACTACTGACCATCTGTCTTCGCTCTCTGACCAGATGCTTTAAGTTCAATACAGCATGAAATGGTGTTTTTATTTTCATAAGAGTATTTTACATGAAGGAAAAACTTCAATCATGATTTTATATTGTTTTATTTCTACATTATTGTTCTTCCTTTTCCTCATCCATAAACACCAGATTTGAGAAGTACATGGTGTTCGGTTGTCATGTCAACAGATTCTCCTACCCGTCTCTGGTTAATGCCAGCCAGATTAACTACATGTCTTAGTTGGTTTTCAGTTGTTCAGTTTCTTTTTTTTTGGATGATTGGTGGAACAGTGTGTCTTGAGATGTTCATACACTGGAATGATGTTTAATAACTTACTTCCTTAAACTTTCTGCTGCCCTTTGTCATCCTAATAACATTCACTGGAGTTTGAGAAAATGAGAAAGTTCATATCTGTGTGTAACTTCAATATTCTACAGAACAGGATTAGGGCCACTGAATAAATATTCATACTTTAATCTAAGAATTCATTTTTTATTTTTTTTTTAATAGAATTGTTTTACTAAAATTTCTGACATTTTCCCCCTCAGATTTCACTTTTTTTCCTCATAATTTGACTTTAATATCCCAGTTCTTACTTTTATTCCTCAGAATTCGGACTTGAATCTCAGAATCTTGACTTATTTTCTCAGAATTCCCACTTTAACTTCAGAATTCTGACATACTAACTCAGAAGAGTAAAGTGAGAATTGATTTCCCCCCTCCGCACCCAGTTTCCCTAATCCTCTTTTGCAGTATTCTTTAGCAAGAACCATTCAAAGTAAAGTCTGTGTCTTTCACGAGGAAGACTCCTGGCAGTGACCCACCTCTCTGTAAGCCCACTGGCCCTGTGTGTGGACCGTGCGGTGGCACTCTGTGTACTGCGACGCGGACTCTGGCTCTGACGAGTGCCTCTGGAAGGAGCAGCCGAACTGCAGACTCTTGTCCTGTGTTGGCACAGCAACGCTAAGCCCCAGGAAGCCCTCGGGGTCCAGGTCGGCCTGCACGCTCGCCGTCACGCTGTTGGAGCGTTTGAATCGAGCCCGCCTTGCAAAAAGACACAAGGAGTCACAGCGTCTTCAAACTGAATCGCCTGCACAAGGATTTCTCAATTTTCTTATGTTTTTTTTTTTCCCTTTCGACCTTCTTATCGTTTCACATTCCGAACCGAGCAGGGCCGTGTTGTCACGGCAATCACCGCCACTCGCCTGGTTGTGATGAGTCCTGCTAAATCCCCTGGCATATGACGCATCGGTGCGTGCAAATGTCATGCCAGTGTGCTCACTGATGAGTGTTTACACTGTTGCAACTTTAAACCCAACCTTCCCCTCATCTGCATCTGCCTCCTCAGTCTGCTCGGGTCTGCAGCGTGACTCAGATCCGCAGCGCCGGATGTCCTGATGTCATCTTCGCCGATTGCGCTCAAACGCGAGAATGGATATAATTAGGAAAAGCGCCAAGTCGTGTGTGAAAGCCATGTTGTGTGTGCGGATTGCAGTCGACGGGGTTACAAACATGGTTGGAAAAAAAAAAAAAAGAGACATTCTTGGAACAAAGTGTTTCCGAGTTCAAGCTGTGCTGCTTGATGAAATCTTAAATGAATTAATTGGACATAGACGAGAAATCAGCCGTACACATGGCGACGTTGTCAGGCGCGAAGGAAGACGAGGGCTTTTTCTGAATATAAATCAGAATTATTCACATAAATTACAGCACAAAGACCAGCCGCTCCTGATCAAGCCGCATATTTTGGAACAAAGATAAATTAGCGGGTAAACAAACACCCCTCGAACCCCCACTCTGAGTTTGCGAGAGGCATCCGTGATGACAGAAACTTAAATGTCACCAAAACAAGTCAAGCTGGGAGAGAAAGTTCTGCAGATGAATAATAGTTTTTTTTTTACCTTTTCTCGTCTTCCACTTGGACTCCTATGGAGTGAACCTCGGTGAGAGCTTTTCCCTCCGTATCGGAATCGGACAGAGTCTCCGAGCTGTCCACCTGGAACAGCAAACGAAAAGTACAGAACATGAGCAGCTACAAGTGAAGGAAAAGCTAAATCATTTTTTGGGAAGGAGAGAATTTTATCACAGAAATAAATGTAAAAACAAGCAAAAAAACAAACAAGAAGCTACAACTGCTATGGGTTAATCTATGAAAACAGATTTACATCGACTGTATGAGGAACTTGCTGGCTTTTGTTTCGAATGAGTTTGTTGTCAGAGTGCAAATGTGTGATCCACCAGACAAAAAACAACAACAAAAAAACCCCCGGAAGTTTTGGCTCAGATATTTTCCGTTTTCATTCCAGACTCGGCCGGAATTCCTTGGAGGTGTGTTTTGATTTTGACGATGCTGTATGTACAAAGACATCACGCTTCCACCTGCACTTTGTGTTCTTGCCATTGACAAGAATTGTTTGCCTATTTCTGTAATAATTTTGTCTTCTATTTTTATTCTTTTGATTTTTTCTCATTTTGTTTTGCTTTTTCAGCAATGTGGTTTTTTTTTATTGTGTAAGGAGAAGTTAAAAATGACTGAAATAAATAAAAAATAAGATACAATATTTGGAAATCTGCCACACACACAAAGTCTGTCCGATTATACAAGCATTCAACTCCACAAATAGTAATTTATACATTTAGGTTGACTACTAGTGGTACAGTAGTTCAGATTTAATGTCAGCATATTAGCATAAAAGCTATATCATAAGAACATAGTAAAATAGACAATGTTGATCATGTGGAACTACAGTTTGCTTCTCTTTTTTACATATTTGCTAAAACCGTCATTATATCCTGACAGTACAATATGGGAAAGATAATTTGTGAAAAAAATAAACAAGATCCTCTTCCTTCTCGCTATGGACCTGCAGTTATTTACACGAATACACAGCTCCGTCAGAAACAACCAATTAGAGCCAGGAGGAGGGTCTTAGCTCCGTCAGTCAGCTCACATCCTGCTGCTACGCTAAAGCTGGTTCAACACAACTTAGCCTGCAACGAAAGCTAAGGCTAACAAGCATGGCCGCTGATGATGGCGGATAAATGGTTTTTCTGAAATGGTAAGTTGTTTTTCCAACATTAGCACACTGAGCAGCGTACATGAGCATGATTGACAGCGCTAATTTCTTCATATTGCGACAGCAGTTCATGGAGGAGGTGAAGATTGATGTTTTCACATGACTCATATTGTCACGGCATGCTGACACTTTTAACAAATATGTAAATAATTTATTTTTTTTAAAAATAAAAGTTACATTCCCCAACTTTAAGGAGCGAAATATAAACTACAAATTGAATCACCATTTGAAAATTGCACTTTTTTAAAACTGAGGTTTTCTTTGATAAGTTTTGTTAAGTGTGACCAAAAACATAAAAACAAACAAAAGAAAATTCTATGAAGCGAAAGATATTTTTCACAGCACTGTATGTTTCACATCTCCTCATCCCCACCTGCACGGCGATGGACGGCCTCCACTTCCTGGCCGCGCGCCCGTCGTCCTGTCCGCCCATCTTACTCACTATCATGTTGTTCTGAGGAAGTGAGGACGACTTCCCCAGGCTGCCGCCGCCGACCCGGCCGTCCCGGTCCCTCGCCGGCCGTGGCGGCCCCTCCAGCAGGCTGTCGGCTGAGCAGCTGTGCTTTGCCCTGACTCCCACTCCGGGCCCCCCTCCGTAGGGCACCAGCTCCCTGGAACCCCTGACCCCGTCCAGGCTCTCCGCCGAGTTGCTGTGCTGGCGGGAGCGTCCGGGCCCACCGGACGTGTAGTAGCCCCCCCTGGAGGGGCGACCCGACGGCCCCTCGGAGCCACCGAGGTCTATGGAGTTGCTGTGCTGCTTGTGGCGCCCGGTGCCCGGAGCCATTTGTCCGCCGCTCTGGAAGTAGGCGTCCTGGGTGGACTCGGTGCTGCTCTGGGCGCGCACCGAGAGAGAAGACTTGGACATGCGAGGTGGGAGCGGCGGGGGAGCACCTTTACGATAAGGAAAGACTGAAGTGTAAGAAGAGCGAGGGAAAAGAAGACAGAGGTGTTTGAGGTTAAAGTAAAGGATGTGAAAAGGGAGAAGAGCGGGCGGATACTTACAGAAGGGACAGACTAGAGGGGAGAAGAGGAATGTTAAAGCGGGAAAAAAGGAGGAATTTTGACAAAAGAGAGAAGAAAGAACACGGAGAGCATTAAAAACAAGATGATGCTGGAGTCTATTTCATTCAACAGCTTGGGCAGTATTCCTTTTCATAACCCCCCCCCTTTTTTTAAGCAAAAGGCAGGGAGCAAAGTGGTGGATATGTCAGATATAGCAAAGGGTGACAACAGAAAATCTCTTCTCCTGGGCGAATTTCTCTTCTAAAAGTTAAAGCAATTGCCTGAAACGGATACCAAAAGCAATCCATACCGCTTCCCTTTCTTCATCACCCTTCGCATCTGTGTGTGCAGCTTGTTTATTTCCTCACTGTAAAAGATACTAACTTGAAGCTCAGACCTCCCCTGGGTGCGCGTGCGTGTCTGCGCCGTGGAGGCGTATGCGCAGCGCGTGAGCGTTTTGCGGTAGATGCGGACGATGCTTCGCGGCGCTTTTAATAAATCTCGTGGGACTTCCTGGAAGCTGGGAAATTTGAATCCTGCGGGGGTCTAAACCGTCTCCGACGAACAAACAAACATTAGCGAACACACGCAGCTGACAAAAATCAGCAATTACCTGAGTAATGTATGCACAAACAGGGCCTTCAACTCCCCCTCTCCGTTCTGTCACATCACAACCACCAACTTCAACGCATTTCGTTGAGACTTCAGAACACAATGCAGCGCCAAACTGAAGTGGAAGGGAAATATTAATAATTCAAAAATGTTATGAATAAAATCGAAAACAAAAAGGCAGGCACTTACAAGTACATGTTTTTGGGAAGGTACATTTAGAAGTGAAACATCAGCGCACATAGTTCAAGCTAAATAAGCTGTGGACACTGACTCTGTTACATAATTTTGACTTTATTGAGGTCTGAACTTTATTTTTAAGCAAAAATATTCAGTTGTACATAACTAGTAGTTTTCCTGTCCACAGATTCACATTAATTATGGACATCAGAAGTTCCTCCAGTTACCATGGAGCTCCTGCTGCTCTCCTTGCTTTTCCTATCACTTCAGTAAGAAGACCACATCTTGGTAGGTTTGCTGTTGTAATGATATTTTACTCTTTCCATTTTCAGATGACACATTGAATAGAGCTCAGTGAGAAAATCAAGTCTCAAATTTAAACTTTCATTTGCTCTCACTGCATAGGGGAATCAGAGAATCAAGGGCTGATGAAATGATTCTATTTTGGTAAAAAAAAAAAAAAAAAGAGAAAAAATGTATGTTTTCTTCACTTCACAATTATGCACTACTTTTTGTTGCCCCTATGACATAAAGTAACCTTGAAGTCGATGGTGGTTTAGTGGTAAAATGTAATAATCCAGTTTCTATGCGTCACAAATCACAAACTTCCAGAAAACCGCAAAAACAGCCGAAACACCGACTTCCTTTAAATCGAGGCTAAAAACCCAGCCGGCGTGTTTAGAGCTGCCTTTGATTAATAATAGCTTGAACACCGATTAACATATCTGATGTGTCTTTGCTTGATTTTGGTGATGGCATTTGACAAAATGTAATGTTTATGGCTCGTTTCATATTGAGTGACTTTTCATGACGCAAAGCGCTTCCAACTGCTGCATAGGTGGACTTTTGTGCTGAGTGAAAGGATTGAAGATAAGATGTTGTCTTCTTTTCTTGTCGAAGGAAGACAAGAAAGAGATAGAGACTGAAGCAACAGCAATGGTAATAATAGCGAGCAACCTGCAGTCACACAAGGGAGTGTGATGGGTGAGACGAGAGCAGAGAGGTGTAGGAGAGAAGAAAGAGCATGAGCAATAAGGCACATGCAAGTCTGTGCCTATAGCTCACAAACGTACACACAGACACAGAGAGGGAGAGAAGGCTGAATTAGAGGCAGAGAGAACGGAGATGCCAGCAGGCTGAAAATGAAAAAATGGATGCCTTTTTTTCATTTTCCTTTCCATGGCTTGTGGAAGGGAAAATTGGGGGCCGCTAAGTCCACTCACCAGCCCCGCCCTTGATGCTCCCCTGGGGGCCGGACATGGAGAAGACGGAGAGGCAGTCGTCGTCCTGGGAGCAGCCCGCCTGGATGGCGCGCACGTAGCTGTGGCTGCGGGTCCGGAACACGCCGGGGAGATCCAGGGCCTCGACGGCCTGCGACTCCACCTCGCCGAACATGGTTTCGCACACCGTCTCGAACTGATGGTTCAACGTGTCTCCCAGCTTATGTAAAAAAAAAATTATAATAATTATGTGAGAAATGAACAAAAAGGGTTGGGTGTTCTTGGAACTGACAAATGGAGTTCAGTTGTTTTTTTTAAGAACAAAAATCTAAAATCTGCGGTTTGCATTTGCATCCCGCCCATTCATTCTGACACGATCCAATACAAACAACCTGCCTGCATTTCAGCATAATTACAGTTGTTTGAGCCTCTTAAGGAACGTTATCTAAAATCTCTATTGAGAAGGATAATTATTAGTCAAGCACTCAACAAGTCTTGAGAGTGGAAAAGAAAGGAAGCTCCGAAAAGTCCTGTCTGCAGTTTGCCACAAGCCATGGAAGGGAAACAGGAAATGTAGTAGAACAGGTGAGACGAGACCAAAACTGAGCATTTCAGCCTTCAAGCAAAGCATCGTGTCTGGAGGAAAAGTAATGATGCTTCTCCTCAGCAAGGACAGGAAAACTGTTCAGAGCAGATGGAGCCAAATACAGGGCAATTCAGAAAAAACAAAACCCTAAACATATTTAAGTTTGATGCTGCAGCCTGAGCAAATGTGGAAAAAGTTCAAAGGTATTCCGTATACGTTAGAATATTCCAGAATAATTGAAATGCCAGGGATGATGGAGTCGGTCACCTGTGAGCTGGTCAGAGAGCGTGTGTAGCTGCGAGAGCGAGTGTGGGCTTTAGGTGCCGCTCTGCTGTTCGGGTGGGAATCAGTGCACTGCTTACAGGAGTACCTAAAACGCGACAGAAGAAAAACAGCATTTTAGTGACCTCAATAGCACAAATCTCAGACTAATGCAAGTTTTATTTTCTCCTATGCCAACACGGCGCTGATGAGCGCCGGCTGCGTTCATTGCAAACGTGAATCACAACTCGGCTCATAAATGTTATGAGTCATGTTTTATGAGTGCTGAAGCGTCAGTCATTCAGAGTGTTATGAAAATGCACCAGTTTGGCAAAGTGAGGCACAAAATGCTAAACATCAAGTAATTGGTGTAAATTCCACTAAAACTGTGAATTGTTTATCACATCAAGTTGCGGAAACAGGAGAAGGTTGAATGGTAAAATGTGATTTCACCTGTACGCACACTCACTTTCAAATACCAGGCATTGGTTTGAGATGAAAGGGTGCAGTATTTTAAAGGTGACCTATTATGCAGGCAAGGATATGAGTCATACAAATATTCATTATATGTCTTTTTGCACAAAGTCATTGTTACACAGGATTTTAGTCTGCTCAGTTCTGCCTACTTGGAGTTTCTTTCAGAATGAGCTCTTTTAGGGTGTCCTGTCGCTTTAAATCTAAATAAGCTGCTGCTGGTCATGCCCCCCCTCCAACCCAACTTAACGTTGGGTTGGAGCTTAACGTACTTAACGTAACTTAACGTAATGGCTGCAACAGATGCGCAATTACGTAACGGTACATCTGTGAAAAGCACAAATGGCGCCTCCTGCACAACCAACCAGAATGCAGCAAGTGTTTCCTGAATAATTTAATGGCAAAAC
>CAEFZX010027608.1:0-105802 GCA_903066825.1 Alfaro cultratus | reverse complement strand
AGTTCTCCAGAGCCCTGCTAATGACCTAATTATTCTATTCAGGTGTGGTGCAGCAGAGGCACATCTAAAAGTTGCAGGACTGCGGCCCTCGAGGACTGGAGTTTGAGACCCCTGCTCTAAAGGCTTTCATTGCTTCGTTCACAGCGTTTGTGTAGTTTGTGTCTATTTTGTTCCATTGACACAATGTGAAATGACACACTACACCCCTCTATGGGAGGTGGTGATACGCAGCTTGAAATCGGTTCGAGAAGAAGAACAAGAATCCTTTGTGTCCCACTAGTGTTGCCTTATTGGTAGGATTATAGATGCTCAAAGTGTCTGAGCATCTAGAAAAGCTAGAAAAATATAAGCATGGGGCATTATTCTTGATTATCTGTGATCTTTCCACTATGGCAGACAATTTTCTCAGTTATTCTCGACTGCAGTCCCATGAAATTCGTTATCAGTAAACTTCAAATTTTTGAGTTTAGAGGATGGATAGCAGCAGAGATTAAGTAGAATAACCAAAAACTTAGTAAGAGTGTAACTACTTCAACATATTTTTTATTCAAGTATAAGTAAGACACAGTTGTCCTAGAAATTACTCAAGAATAAAATAAAGTATTTGGTAAAAAGGCAACTCCAGTACTGAGTAGCTGATCAAAACATAAATTGTTTAATATTAAAAATTACATCATCAGATGGACCAAAATGCAAAGTTAATGTTGGTATTTTAAAGACCAAAATGAAAATAATTTACATAAATTACGTAATTACAAAATAACAAAATCAGGTAAAAGAAAAATTTTCCAAATCAATTTCTTCATAAATAAATCTTATGAACCCTTCAACAACAACTGCAGGTGTGGTGAATACTTTGGTTAAAACAATCTTGTTCTTCATTCAGTGAAGTTACTCACAATGGTTAGTGTATCCAGAAATTTTACTCTAATTAGAGTAGCGATACTTAGTATTCATAATAAAATTACTCAAGTAAAAGTATAAAGTGCAGAGTTGAAAAAATACTTACAAAAGTAGATTCTCCCTCCAAAAATTACTTAAGTAACTGTATCTGAGTAAATAGAACTAGTTACTACCCACGTCTGGACCGCTGATATATCAGAGTGTGGAGCTGAAAGGAGGAAAAATGGAAGACCACAGAAAAGTTTACATGAGCAGGAGTCTGACAAAAAAACATAGCGTGAGAATTACATTTTGATATATTTTATATTTCAGAGAAAGAGCTTTAGAGGATCTTGAGAACAAATACTCTGATCTGCGGAGGGAACTGATTACAGTGAAGGAATCTTTGGATCAAATTACTCTGCAGAAGGAAATGCTGGAGGATGACAAAACCAGCCTTTCTTTGGCTCTAAGCAAGGTAAACTGTTCTGCCAGTGAGAGCGCAATGCTTACCTTCAATATATTTGTGGCTCTTGGAAGTTTGCGTGACTGTTGTAATAATGATTGACTCCACAGGTGGAGGGTCACAGTGCTGCACAGGACAGCCTTCTGATCAAACTGCAGAGTCAGCATTCTACCCTTAAAGATTCTCTCATTAAACTGGCTTCTCTTAGCGAAGGTCTCGCCAAAGACAAGGTGGAGCTCAATCGCGTTGTTCTTCAGGTCAGTCTCTGTGGATTTTCGCAAATATATCGATGAGTGGCAGAGCGAACAAAGTGAAATTTCCATCTCTTTCAGACGGAAGGTGAGAAAACGGAGCTCAGCGAACGCAGATGTGAAGCTGAAGGGAAGCGAGCGGCAGCCAGAGAGGACGCGGCGCGAGCGCAGAAGGAGATGATGAACTTGCTTGCTGAAAAACAAGCCTTTGAAAGCTCCCACATTCTACTGCGAGAGCTCTGCCAGAAGCTGGAAGTGGAACTGAGCCTCCTGCACAGGGAGAGAGCCGAGGCCCTGAAGAAGCAATCGGAGGTCAGGGCTTGTTGGTCATTCACACCCCCCCTTGCTCCCACCACCTGGGAGAACTGTGCTGACGTTATTAATAGCTTTCATCACATTCACGCAGCTTGTTTTTGTTACACTAAAATGTATAGGAGTTCATACAACGTTTTTTTTATTTTTTATTATTATTTTCTAATTTTGTAGAGTTTTCTTTGGAGCTCTTCTGCTGTGTTTTATGAGTGACTTGGGAGATTACAGCCACAGGATACTCAGGAACAAATGTGAACTGGAAAAGATAAATAGATAGACATTTAATACCCAGCAGAGGTCTTCCAAAAGCACCGATAAATTAACACCTTAAGTATTCCCATTCTTCCTAAATAACCCAAATCTCGCTGTTTCGTCCTGCAAAGAATGAAAAGAATGCCTTCCTGATTTATTATCTGTTCTAAATGTAATACCTGGAGCTGTTGATCCCCAGTTAGAGTTTAACAAACCTAAACAATTTGACAAATTCCATCCAAACATTTTTAGGAAACCTATCTGGAAAAAATAAATCAACCTTAAATAAAACAAGCCCTGTGTGGCCTCTAGAGTACTATGCTTGTGTTTCATCTCCTCACTGGCTGCTACTCTCATCCATAACATGTAATTCATCCTTTTTCATATTTACCTAAGGAGACGCTAAGAGGAACGCAACGATAATATTTGGTTAATGTGAGCTCATTTTAGGTAAAAACCAGATTATATCGATTCTTGCTTTTGTAAACATTCTGCTTCAGTACTGTTTTAGAGTAGTTACTGTTACATAATTATAATATTATCTGCCTAAACATAACTGAAATAATTATTGGCCTCTTGGAGAAAAAAAAAATCAACTTAGAAAAGTTTTTGTGCTTTTGTTCACAAAACGAACAAAGCCGTTGTTCTCGAGTCTGTGAATGTTGTTTGAGAAAATAGCAGAAGATGTACAACATTTCTATTTCCCCACAATAAATACAAGTTTCCTAGTGGAAAAACCCCCCACATTTACAGATGTGGACAAATTTGTTGGCAGTCCAAAAGACTTCCAATAAGTTCAGATTTCATTGCAGTGACATAATCTCACAATAAAAGTCTAATACAGATCTAAGAGAATAAACTACAATACAGGGAACACAATACAACACAATAAATAAACACAAGGGCAACAACTTTCCAACAATAAAGAACACAGGGAAATTAACTTAATATGGTAAAATCTTTCAAACATAAATAAGGAAGAAAGAAAAACAAACAAACAACAAAGGCTCATGACAAATTTTTTGGTTTGCATGTATAGCGAAGGGATACATCATCATTTGAAGCCTGTAAACATGCAGAGCATTAATGTTCAGAACTCTACATTCTACCACAGAACTTTGTGAGGACTCCCCACGATCAATAAAATCTGTTATTTGGGAACATTTTGGTTTATCCTTCACCTACAGAAACGATGAAGAGAGAGGGATAAACCAAACTAAAGCTATATGGGTACTTTTTTTCAGCAGCAATAAGGAATTTAGTTCACTCCACAATTTTCTAATTACTGACATGAAACACAATAAAGCAGGATTGTAGCATTCGCCCAGCCCCAAATGCCGTGGGAGACTTTAAAGCAGCAAATAATACACTGGCGCTGTCCACCGTTGGGAGAGGTTTCCCCAGTGAGAGATGTTTCCACACCTGAACATGTTTTTATTATCAATTTCTAAACAAGAACAATGATGGTTGCAAGCAGTTATACGACTCTCGTGGTTTACAAAATCAAATCAAATCTCTGGACAATTCTAAAATGGCCATTGAAATACTAGAACATATTGATTAATTATTTAACTGTAGAGGGCTAGGGGACAAGGAAGTAAAAAAATATCTAGAAAAACCCAATATTTTTTAGACATTTTGTTTACTTTAAGGACAAGCAGGCACAGACAATGGATGAATGGATAGATATTTATGTCTCTTGGTTGAACCTCTGTCATACCCAACGGGGTGTAACCATCACCTCAGAAGTGAGGGGAACAAATTTTTTAGAGGTCTATTGAGTGATTTATCATCCTTTCGCATTCAGTCTCACCACTCCTTAGTGGCTAAAAACACACATAATCACTAACAGCCACGGTATAGCACCAGCGGACCAACTTTAGTTCTTTAAACTAAATACTAACAAAGGCTAAACTTTTTGGGTAAGTAACCAGTTAAATGGTAACACTGAACATGAATGTTCAGTAAAACGGCATTCCTGTAAGCAAATTATTGCACAACATGGAAATGACAAGGTAGAAGGATGTTAAGTCACAGCGAAAATGAAATAAATAAGTATAAACCACTCATGGCCTTCTTCCATATTCTACCTACAGCTTAGGCTAAAATATTTTGGAGTGTGAATGAGAGTAATTCTGAAATATCTGCCTGGTTTCTCCCTGCAATAGATATCTTTTTGTCACCAAGTTAGAGTCTCTCCTGGATTATGGTCCCTGCTGCTGGACTCTGGTCTAACATCACTTCGTTCATTTTGTTCTTTTTCTTGTGATGAGAAAGATTTCTTGTAAATATAGAAAAGCAACAATGAACACAACTAATGTACAGTGATTATAGAAGGTGGGTATATCCCTACCATTATTAACTAGCAAGAGATGTAACATGGGTAGCAACATCAGTATTACTGTGCGTTACTGTTTTCTTTTGGAATTGTATTTACTCTACGAGTCTTGTCCAGTCATCGCCGTTTCTATGCGACAGCATCAGCAGCGACAGAATGTAAACAATGGAGGGAGATGTGCATTTTGTTGGTGGAAAAACAGGAACTATTTTGAGTTTCTGTTGCCAAGTCCAATTATTATAAGCGGCTTTGGGCTTGCTTTTTTTTGTTTTTTAAAGTTGCTTACGAATTTAATGAGTCGTGGGTTGCGCCTTTTTGGGCTCGTTTTTGAACTTGAAGTTGCTCTTTTGAGCTTGGAAATAAGCAGAGACTCATAATAAATCCCAGAATTTGTCTGACATCCAGTTAGTTTTAGTCCATCATTTCCCGGATCATCCGTCCCGCTGTGTCTTTGTCAATGTCAAGTTAATATTTTACCTCTGAATGACGTCAAGCTTCGTGTTGCGCTCCAGAAAATTGCAAACATCGAGACTAATATGAACAGCGCAATAAACGTGAGAACAGCCACGAATGAACGAGTCCGTAAAGTTGTGCAACTAAATGCCATTATAATCATTAATATTAAGATAAGTGTCTCAAATCTGTGCAGTGGGACATCTGAGTTGTGGAGCCGCAGGAAGAGATCTGTGAGCTGCGCTCTGACACCAATTGCAGGGTCATAACGCAGAACCTGGAGGTTGGGGGAATTGGTGGGGACTTTAAAATCCTTCTTAGAGTTTTCCAGACAATAGTGGACCACACAAATTGCATGCACAAATTACTAACGTTTTTTTTTGTACTGTTGTAACCATTAAACAATCTCCCTTCAGTTCAACCTTAAAAGTGGAAATACATTGTTGATGTTACCTTTATAAAATAACTTACAATTAAGTTTTGGCAAAGATCAATGTCATTTTCACAGGTGGCAGAGCGTTGTTGTCAGCAGCTGCTGAAAGTAACTAAAAAAGTTACTTTTAATGTAACTTGGTTACTTTCCAAATCAAGTAGTCAGTAATCTAACTAAGTTACTTTTTCAAGGAGTAATCAGT
The DNA here is from genome assembly GCA_903066825.1 of Alfaro cultratus. Lineage (NCBI taxonomy): Eukaryota > Metazoa > Chordata > Actinopteri > Cyprinodontiformes > Poeciliidae > Alfaro > Alfaro cultratus. The sequence continues at coordinate 100,213 of CAEFZX010027608.1, read as the reverse complement.
AATCTGATTAAAGTTACTTTTTCAAAGTAACTATGCCATCACTGTGCTCAGGCCAGTTAGCATAGCCACTGAATACTTCAGATAAACGATTTTCCTGTAATGGTAAGTTGTTTCTTCTGTATTACCACATTTAGCAGCGAGTACATAAGGTTGACTGACAACACTACAACCTTCGTCTTGACTTTGATTGGCTGTTTTTGGTCAAGATGACTTGGGAGCGGTGCATTTCGACAGGCGACAATAGTATGTCAGGGAGGAAGTCTTTTCACAAATGATCTGTCTCATAAACATATTGTCACAATATGGGGTCAGTTTTAACAAATATGTGAAAAAAAATAAAAATACTTTGCCCATAATTCCCACTTTTGGCTCCCTTTAGCGAAATGCCAAGCTCAAGTATCAGTTCTTGGAAATTGGCCTTAAAATGTCTTGAGATTTGAGGATCAATTTATTAACCTTGTGTCTTCCGTGTTGCAATGCATGGAACTGTATACTGTTGCATGTGAAAAAAGTTCGTTTGATTTGGTTTCTATTTGTGAATGTCCATGTTCAGGTCAACAGGCAGATGCAGACTTTACAAGAGGAACTGTGTTCATGCAGGAAGGAGCTAGAAGAAAAGACCACTGCTGTAAAGACAGCTGCCCAACATAGGGCAGCTCTTGCCAAGGACAAGGCTGCTCTGGAAGTCAAACTAAACTCTGCCGAGCGAAAAGCCTGTACTCTCACACAGGAGCTTGTTGCACTGAGGTCTGTGTACATCTGTGTGTTCTTGGAGTACATATACTTTTTCATTGTCTGTCGTTTTGACTGCCAGGGTAAAGAATTCCGTCATTTCTACCTGTTATTTTTAATAATGACTTATTCAGCTGCATCTAATTTTCATTCACTTTAATTATTATTAAACAAGCAGAGGATCCACATCGTGCCATTAACATCAAGCAAATGAATGCTTGTACATATAAACACCTGCTATAGTCGTAACACACACCTCCAGCTGGATCTGAATTGTTGAACAGCTTGCACGTAATCAAATGTCTCCAAGTTTTGATGTTGATCTGGAGGTTGAATCTGCGCTCTGGTAATAGACACTCGTATTACAATTCTCCAATTGAAGTGATCAGAAGTTGCCAAGACTAAAATAAAATTTTCCGTTTCCGCAAGCACTCACTTCAGTGGGAAGAATCCCATGCATCTGCACCAAGTGGTCAGGGGGTGTGAATTGTAAGTTTTCAAAATGACGGATGGCATTCAGATCTTTCCGTCACCACCGAACATATATCTATATATATATATATATATATATAGTCAGGCAGGCATACATTGCCATGAATCAATGTAGGTTCATACCTTGACTTCTCAGTCCCCAAGTGTGTGTGTGTTGGGTTAAGTAAAACCAAATGGCATTGTATATTTTAAGGCAATCTGACCTAAAGTGAATTTGGATTTCTAAAGCAGAGTCTCATGTAACAAGAGTCTACAAGTAAACTAGTTTTATTGGAAGCTGTGTTTGAGGTGGATTATTGGATTTTATGATCTTCTCCACCTTGAGTTTCAAAGGTCCTGTTTTTTTCAGCGCTCAGTGCCTTTTTATTGCTTTGTTCCAGAGCAGAGAAGAAATCCCTGGAGGCAACTATATTCGAGAGCCAGGAGCTCTCTGTGTCCCTGGAGGCCAAGCTCACCAGGCTGGAGGGCGAGAGATCCAGCTTGAGTCTGGCTAACGAGGCCTTGACGCGTGAGTGGCTTTTCCCTCAGAGGTCTCACTGTTTTCCATGCCAAGCCCCTCGGCCATGAAGCTTTTCCAGCCATCCACCAGAGATCCATATTTCAGCCCTGAGATCTGTAACAGCTGGGCTGCAGTATCACCGAAGCTGCTTTCTCAGCTGACCCTGGTCTCTCTGCTACATGCAAACACACATGGATCAGATAAATAGTGCTAAGCTCCAATGTTCCGGGTAAACCCATGGCTGAACATGGGCTGCAGATGCAACTCCCCAAAAACATGTTAATAATAACACTTTAACATCTCTTCATGATGTACAACTCAGTATTTCATTACTAGCCTGGGGTTCACGCATTTATTTCTTTGTGCAGGTGACGCTTCTCAGATGCGTGTGGATGCCGAACAACAGCTAAAACAAGCTGCAAAACAACAAAGACTGTTGGAGGAAAAGCTGACTGAGGTGGAAAGAAATGCCCTTTTGATGCGGAACAATACAGAGCAAATTCACAGAGAGCAGCTGGAAGCCGAACATAAGCAAACGGTAAATCATCAGCCTGAGGACCATGTTGCGGCACCTGGTGCAGCACCTGGCTAGTAAACAGTTTTAATTTATGTGCACACATAATCAGCATTGGTTACAGCAGCCTGCATTTATGTCATTATGATGACAGTCAGACATAAAACATTAAAAGGTCTAACCTGCCTTCAGTTTGTGTTTACTCCTCTCCATTTGTTCGCATGTGTTCCCACATAAACTCACAATGGCTTTAAAGATAATACCAGCAACTTTGTTGTCATGGGCATTCGCAGATTGAAGATATTGTTTCCAGATTAGAACTGAAGTGCGTGCCGATGTTTGACGTTTTAACAGGAGCAGCAGTTTGCAGAGCTCGCTGTCCAACAGCAGCAGACTGAAGAGCAGCTACGCGTGCAGTGCGAGGAGCTGCGTGCGCACAACCAGAGGGCGCTACAGCAGGTGCAGGATGAGCTGGCAAAGCTGCAGAAGGAGTTCAGCCAAAGGCTCCTACAGGCTGAAAGCAAAAAGCAACAGGTGGTTCCTATTTAAAAATACATTTGTCTTTATTCAAGTATTTTCGGATATGTTAAAGAATGATCCTATATAACATATAGTTGTATTTTAAAACTGACAGCCAGTGGAATACTGTTCAGTGTTCTACAGGACAGCATTTTATTGGTATTCTCTCATAAAACACTTACTGTATCAAATCTCAAGGAAGGTTTATCTAAACTTGCCAGTTCCCCATGTGCAAAGTATTTTATTGAGATGTTGGAGAGCACAACCAGCAGGTATGCATTTATGAAGTGGAAATAAACATTTTAAGTGTTATGTCTATTCATAATCAGTCCCGTCAATCCTTCATCTTAAAGAACGAGCTTTTGTTTTGGGTTTCCTTTGCCCAAGCTCAATCAGAGAGGATGGAGAGCATCAATGAGCATGAATTTTTAAGCCTTTTCTGACTAGACCTTGTTATGTCACATGTTTTTCACATTTCCATAAAGGATAGCTTGAGAGAATCCATGACCAATAGTCACACTGTAGACAGATTCTCAGACCTGAGCTGTGGATCTCTGCAGCCCTGCCAGTGTCACCATTAACCTCTTGATTCATGCTTCACTGCATGACCCTGCCATGGTATGTTGTTTGTAGACGGATCCAAGCATAGGAAGCAGGAACATGTTAACAATGGATTTAATAATACTAATACTAATACTACTACTACTACTAATAATAATAATAATAATAAGGTATCTTATAAATACAGCAGAGAAGAACAGAAGAAACCAAAACTTATGAGAATACAAACATAAATAAAAACAAGAATACAATCATGTATAAATCACGACACTAGACCTGCTACAAACATCTCCATAGCTTTACTCTTGAAAGTGTTTGCAATGTTTCTTGTTGTGACAATATGTTTTGTCACTTATTCTCTCAAGCAAACCTCTGAGGGTGAAGGTTTGTATAGCCTACTAATGCAGGTCACACTTATGGCTGCAGTATGCAACTTTCATAAAATAATATTTACATGTATGTTAAAACTGTTACCATGTCATAATACCATAGGGTAAGCGTGAGAAAGCCAGGGTTAAACTGAACTATTATTGTCTGAAGAAATGCAGCGCTTCTGACCAAAAACAACCAATTAGAGCCAGGAGGATATCTTTAGCACTGTCAGTCAACCTTGTGTACATGCTGCTTAATGTGCTAATGGCGGAGAAACAACTTACAGTTACAGAAAATATGTTTATCTGCCATCCTCTGTGGCTATGCTAACTAGCCTTAGCATTCTCAACAGGATCTGCTATCAGAAAAAATCTGTATGAGAAAGCATAAGGTCTGCGCTGCAAGGTGACTGACAGTGCTAAGATCCTCTGGGAGCACTGGGAGAAGGCAGAGGAACTTGATTTATTTTTCATTGATTGTCTATCTTATATATTTCCCAATATACATACTGTCACATTTTAGTGACAGTATGTTTCAGCAAATATGTAAAAAAATAATAATTTAGTTACAGGCTGCAACTTTAATGTTCTCCTTCATAGCCTGTCATTTGTGGTAAAAGTGACCTTTTCTTCCACTTCACAACTGTGCATTAGAGAAAAGTAGACGGATCAGAAAACTTTGGCAAGTCACTATCGGCCCAAAAACATCCAGCTTTGTTTGCCACTGACTATATATTAATCTGACCTCATAGCATGTTGTGTCAAGGCTTTGTTCCAGCAGGAAGCTGAGAAAGCTGCCCTTACAGAAAAAATAGCATCCCTCCAACAGGATCTGGCTACAGCCAGCATGGAGACGGCGCGCATTCAGAGGGAAGCGTTTAGCAGACAAGAGCTGGACAAGGTAAAAGTATGTCAGGGCTACATGCTCCCAGTTTAGTTCTGTTGTGAGGTGAATGTAGCTTCATTCATTTGTGTCTTTTTATGTTGTAGAATGCAGTAGTTGTTAAGTGTGAGTTGAAGGACTTACAACATAAGTTTGAAGAGTCCCTGGCGTCTCATCAGAGTATTAGGAAAAGTCTCATGGAGAACATCAGAGAACTCAGCAAACACAAAGAACAAGCAAAACTGGAGGTAGATTGTTGAAGGCATTTTAATATTTATTTTATCATTTGAAGTATCAAGATTTGGCATTTTCCTGGAGAGAGGCTTGTATGTAAAACAGTGGTTCTCAATATGTCAGTCGCAATTTACCAGTCGATCGCAAATCTAGTGTGGGTAGATTGCATGACATTAAAAAAAGAAGATGTCAGCCTATTGTTCATCCTGTCACTTGTTTAATATACAGGGAGGGCTTACCAGATGGTGTCGGTAATGCTTCTTTTACCTGTTTCCTAACCGCTATTATAACAAAGAATAACAAGAATGGACTTTTTCTCATGCTTAGGTCACTGCGCATGCGCAAACAACTGCGCTAAGTGCAGCTAAACTAGCTAGATAGCAATTTACCTCTTAAGAAACAGTATAAAAATCAGTGAGGAAGGTGGACCAAGTAAGAAGATAAAAACGTGTCACCTTCATTTGGTACGAAACCAATAAAGAATTTTCAATATATTTATAGATAAATATATGTTTTGCATTTTTGTAGTAATTAGATGATTTTTACTTGGTCATTTTATAAGTAGCTTGCATGCTGAAAAAGTGTTAACACCCAATGCTATCCTAGTCAAACCCCCTGGACAAATTAGGAATTATATAGAGTGAGGTAAAGAGGAAATTGTTTGGCTTGGCTAGCATTGAAAAACTTGGATCCTCCTCTATCATCTCCAAGAGTTTGCATTAATTAGAGCTGGTGTAGGAAGAGGCGTTTAATATATGAAGATGTTGACTTTAGCTGTTACAAAAACCTACTAGCAGTGAGGTGCCATCAGGTGCAGAATTGAGCTGTACAAGGAGAAGTGTTGTGGTTCCCTCCCCTAAGGCTCCTACTCAGTTTTAATTTACTTTGTCAAATCCACAAGAGGGAACTGCTGCCATGTTGACTCTAATATTAACATAAAAATTCAATTAGAGACCTTAATTTGGTTCACTAGGACAGGCAGGGTGTGAGCAACAAAGATGGACCGCAGAGAGAGGAAAAACAAGGGGAGGACACAGTCCCTGGTACCATGATATGAAATAAAAGTTTGACTTAACCCCTTGTGTAAATAAGCCAGCGGGGGAGTGTTTATTTTCTCCCTCGCAACACCAGGAGGCTGGCTCCACTGGGACTCCGAGTCCCTTTCCCAACCACATACTAGTGTCTCGTGTTCTCCACTCCTCTCATCCCCTGTTCTCCCCCAAAATCAGATAAAATAAAGGATAATTGGCCTGATCGGCCCTAGTTTGTTTCTTCTCACATTAGCGTTTATGAGAAAGAACCATCTTGTGTGGGCTCTAAACATAACACTCTTCCTCCCTTTCCCCCTCCTTTCACTCATTCCCCTCCACCAGTTCTTGGTAGGCTGCAATTTATCATGCTGTTCTGTGTGGATTTTTTACACTCTGAGCTGCAAAGAGAAGATAAGGAGAGACAGAACCTGGCTGCAGGCCCAACAGCCTCTTATCTGTGCTTGGATAAGTTTAGGCCTCTGCCTCTCCGACTACCAACGACAACACGTTGCTATAAAACAAAATATAGGCCACAGAGTTTCTAACAATTCTGAAAACATTCTTTAAAATGTGATATTTTAAATGCTATAAAGAATATATTTCTTACACATGAATGTCTAAGATCATCAAACTGATTTTAAAAGCAAAGTTCACCTGACTGAATACAAAATGCTGTTTTTAAATGATGATTTAATTTATTAAACAGGCATGATTAGATTAAATGGACTTTTTTTTTAGCTTTACATCATGTTATAATGTTATTCCTTTCATCAAAACGTACCCGGTGCGTTGCCTTGTTTCTTTCATGCATGTTTGAGAAATCCTTTAATTTCCCATGGCAACCATTCAGCTGTGCAAAACTTCTGGTGGGACCAAGCAACGCCTTTGAGACGCAGCTCCTCCTCTGAGTTGCAGTCTCCAGGTTGAGCTTCTGCCTCACAGAGCAGCCCTCGCCGCCCAGCTCCTTCTGACTAGCCAGCAGCAATTAGCAAACCCCTGGTGGAACTGCTGAGCTCATCATACGGGCTACTACTCAGCGAAACTCTGATAAAAATATTATAAAAGAGTGATGTTGTGATGGCTTCCTGTAGGCGGAGATTCAAAAAGGAAAGAAGTACTCCACTCAGCCTGGCCATATATGAAAAAATATTGGCCCTCTTTGGTAACCAATGAATTCAGTGATTATCCAGGTGTTTTTTAGGACCTCTAAACCTATGTTATAAGAAATAGAACCTATTGGACAACAGAAAGCAAGCTAAAAGATTTCAACAAGCATCACATCATGCATGAATCTAAATAAATTCAAGAACAGATCCGAAACAATTTTTGTCTGTCCAACGGGGAAAGTGTACAAAGCCATTTCCAAGACTTTGGGACTCCAGCAAATCAAAGTGAGAGCCGTCATTCACAACCTTCCCAGTAGGCCTACCAAAATTATTACAAGAGCACATCTATAATTCATCCAGCTAATTTTTTAAAAAAAAACAGAACATCTAAAGCACCACAATCCTCGCTTGGCTCAGTGTTTATGATTTAACAATAAGAAGAGAAACAATGGCATTTACTTCATGAGAAAGTCCAAAACCACTGTTGGCCAAAACAAATCCCACTAAGGCACATTTCACATTTTCCAGAAACTGAGACTTTCTGGAAAATATTTTGTGGACCTATGGGACAGAAAAATTACATTTTAGAAGGCGTGCTTCCTGGTTTGCCACTTTTAAGGCAAACGCGGTATTTCAGAAAAAGAAATTCAAGCTCAGTGGTGGGATGGGATGGAACTGCTGCTAGCAGACGAGCCGTAACTAATGAGACGATGAATTCAGTCAGTATGAGCTTAAAATGACCATGGTTGAAAATCCTCCATTGTGACAGATTTAAAACAAATGTACAAACAAGGGTTTGCACAAATTAATCCCAGAGTGAAGTCGCAGACTTTCTTCTAGTTTAAAAAAAGTGTTTTGTATTTATAGGATTATCTGTTTATGAAATTTGTTTGATCTAATAAATTTGAAAGTGTCAAAAAGAATTCTATAAGGACAAGACATTTTTATCATGTTAAGTGAAAGAATCTGCCAACACAACTAGAAACTTTTCACCAATATTAAGGAATTATTGACTCTAAAGAAGCTCCAATATTTTTGCTGAAAAGTTAGTTTTGTCATATTTCAAGTGTACTGAGATATTTGCAGTAGAAACTAGACCAAAAATACTTGGTAAAATTTTGTTTTTGCAGTGTACTATTGTATCCAAATGTACTGCTTTCATAAGTAATCATTAAATCAATCCTCAATTACATTGCACTCCGTGTTTTTTTATTTTATTTCGTCATCAAGTTAGAGGATCTTCGTCGTCGGCTGCAAGAGACAGAAGATAGTCTTCTTGAAGGGAAAAAAGATCTGACTGAGGCTCACAGAGAGCTTCAAGGCTGTGTGCAGGAGCAAGACAAGTTACGAAAAGAAGCACTAGAGCTGAGGCGAGAACTGGCTGATGAGACCAGAGAGAGAGAAGCCATCCAGGTTTCTAATCAGGAGCTCAGAGCTTTCATCAAAAGAGCGGAGAGTGAAAATAACAGGTGCAGCCATCCCACAAGTTTGGATATGTTCCTCAGAGTCTATTTTTGTAGCAAGAAAATGCTCGATTTCAATGTTACACCCCTTTTAATCTTATGTTGACCAGCCTCAGACGAGCTTTGGAGGAGAAGCAACATAACGAGTCCATCTTGGAAGAAAGTAGCAGCTCAACACACAAAGAAGCAACCACTCTGAGGAGCTCTATGAGGGAGCTGGAGAAGTCTCATCTGGAGGCCCGCAGAGAGCTGCAAGAACTACGCAGACAGGTGGTAGGATTACTTCGACTTATAATATCTGTCTCACATGTTTTGCTTGAATCAGTTTGTGGAATCTTTATGCTATCAGATAAAGGTCCTTGAAAGCAAGAACAGACGGCAGAAGCAGGAACTGGTGGAGCTGCAGGGCCAAGTATGTCAGGAGGAACAGAGGGCAGAGGAAGCACAGCGGGAGGCTTTTGTTCTCAGTCAGAGAGTGCTGGAGAGCGAGGCTGCCAAAGAAGCAGCGCTCAGTGAGGTAAGTGGTAAATGATCTACTGGTGTTGGTGTTTTGCTTTTCATTTGTGTTTTCTTTTCTGATTGTTTCTGAGTTCTTCATTAATGGCTTTTGGATTTTTCCCCCCTTTATCATATTGAATTAATAGCAGCTACAACATTTAATTTCCTTTTGGGATCAATAAAGTATTTTTGAATTGAGTCAGTTTATTCATCTGTGTTCCTTATAGGAACACAGATGAATTAGGTCATGTTTTATTAATTCATTCCTTGTGTTTAGCTTCTTACTTATTGTTGTGTTCTCATTTGGCATTTTAGTTAATTCTGTTATTCTTCTTCTCCTTTAGTTCAGCTCCCTTTATGTTTTCTGTCATTGCATTTCCTTTGGCTATATAACTGCGCAAATTGGAATAACAAAAATAAATTTGCTTAATGGAAACATGCTAATTATGGAGAATTTTATCGTGATATTTTCTGGTAGTGTTGTGGAAACAACAAAGATTATGACTGAAAAAACAACTTTTTGCTTATATTTTAGGTAACTGTATGGCTGTGAGTGCATGGCACAGCAGTCATAGAGCCACAAGAACAAATATTGTTCTTGAAAAACTTTCCAATTTGAAATAGGCTTCTTCAGGAGGCCAGTTACTTTAAAAGGTGTGATTTATATCATTAGGCAGGACACAGTAACTTCATTCAAACCTTGATTTTGAATTTACACATATATTTTTTACACTCTCAAAAAGCAGAGAAAATAGCTAAAATAACATTTCCAATAATACTGCCAATTTTGTTTTTTTATTTATCATCAGTGACTGACATTTATTATTCTGACAACAATAAATCTAAATTCCTATCATGATAAGAAATGTTTCACAATAAATTATAAACAATACAATACAGGCTCACCCTACTAACTACTAACCACAGTGTGGCCCATTGTGGTTGTATTATAAAGACATTTAAAAAAGCTCAGTTTTTTCTGTAGTATCATATACTGATTAAAAATCATTTCCTGAAACTATGTCAACATAAGCATCTTTTCAATCACGACTTCTTTCAAAAGAAAAAAACTTTTGAGAATCACACCAGAGCTAATGAGCAAAGTCATTGTTTTAATGCTATTTACTACTGTATGTTGATCTTTTTGCTATTCCTTCAAAATCACTTAAGCAAATCTTTTAGTTTATCTAACTCCAATAGAAATAGCAAAGGTCAAATGACTTTGTAAATAAAAGTTTCCATATTATGCTTTCATAGTTTTGCTAAATCAGCTTTTTTTCTTTTTTTTTTTTACATTCATGTACTTAAAGATGTAAGCAGTAAAGTCCAGCTAGTTTACAGGACTCAACAAATGTGTTTGAAAACACTGTCCTGTCTTTAAAAGATAAATATTTTAAGGGACATTAAGATATTTAAGTCACCACACAACACATCACCTGCACAGTGCACACAGACAGGGCTGTGGCTTTGTTCACAGGTTGCAGGTCTGCAGTGTCGTGTGATGGAACTGGAAACAGCTGAGCGGCAAAGCCGAGAGCTGCTGCATGGAAGAGAAGCCAATCAGCAGCAGAGCGACCAGAGGCACAGAGAAACCACAGCTCAGCTAGAAGAATTGCTGGGGGACACCAAGACACAAATCAACAAACTTTCTGTCAAACTCAGTCTGGCTGAAAACAGGGCCCAAAGCCTGGAGGAGCAGCTAACTCTGAGCAAAGCTATATGTCGGGACTTGGAGCACCAACTGGCAGGGTTGAATGCAGCTCTGCACTGCACTGTCGGTGTCAACCATGTAAGGCTGTGGCACAAACGTGCATCACAAACGAGATCTTCCTCTCCCTCAAGGAGACACTTCCATGTGACAGGTAAAGATGACATTGTATCATGCTGCAATACTACAAAAAACACAAAATCTTTCGAAACATTCTCCTAGTGCATATATCTTTGTACAGTTAAGACTAAACTAACTTGCAAGTAACTTTTGGGCAAGATGTAGGAGCTTGTTTTAAGTCAGTAATTCCTTAAGATTGATGAAAAACACTGGTTCTATTGGCAGATTATCTCACCTACAACAAGACATTTTTCCAATGTTATAAGTGAAATAATCTGCCAGTGGAACTAGTACTTTTTCATCAATATTAAGGATTTACTGACTTAAAACAATCTCTGATATCTTGCTGAAAAGTTAATTGTGAGTTAGTTTTGTCTTATTTCAAGTGTACTAAGATATTTGCACTAGAAAAATACTTGGTAAGATTTTGTGTTTTTCGAGTGAAGAAACCCTGCAGTTGTCTTTTTAGTTTCCATTCTTTCTTTTGAAAGTATGAAAACTAAGACATGCTTTCTCTTATCAGAGGGAGAGTATGGACCAGAAGAATCTGGACTACCCTTGCTTAATTCTGAAGATGAAGAATTAAATGTGAAATCTGTGCAAGCAACTCTGCAGGAGTTTATGAAGGAACTCAAGGACGCTCAAAGAGAAAAGGTTTAAATCAAAGTCTTACTAACATATTGTAATCCTATTCTTAACACTTTTTAACAAAATCTTATCTATGAATAATCTTTTTGATTTAGGATGAAGCTCAGGCCCAGGTAGTCAGTCTGAGTCAACATGTGACTGAGTTGAAAGTCTCTCAGGAGAAGTCGCTCAACCAGCTGCTGGAGGTACAGCGCTCCCTCAGGCTATCAGAGGAGGGTAAGGAGTCCCACCAACAATCAGAAAATATCAGTTGCTTATTGACAGACATATGCAATGTGCTTACTGCTATAGGAAAACAAGAAATGGCACGACAGTTGTATAAGGTGCAAACGTCCCTCACCCTGCAGCAGGATGTTGCACATTGTAAAGAGAAGGAAAGCAGAAACCTCGAGGGTCAGTTGGCACAACTCAAGACTTCTCTTCAAGCCTCTCAGACTAAATGCAGGTCATTGCAGGTATGTTAAAGACATATGGATAGTGATTTTCCAAGAGACTAATGTTTACTTCAAACATGCACATTAATGTTTATGTTGCATTGTTCAGTGGCGTCTCCAAGAAGGGAGCAGGGGGGCCATTGCCCCTTAAAAACCCTGAAAGTCATTTTCATGTCATAGAAAGGCATTCTGCAATGAAGGCATAAATCTAAAACCCAATAAGCAAATTAATACAAAATAATAAATAAATTACACTTTTTTTTCATAGCCGTACCCCCTTAAAGGTTTTACTGTCATTGTGGACCTGCTGTATCCCTGTCTGCATGTGTTTATTCACATCTCCATCCTTTCTGTTTAACTATCTGGTGATGTTTTTTTAACAGCCATAGCTACCCACAGACATTCACTGAACATGTATGTCATGCTGCTATCTAATGTGTCATTCAAATTATACAGAGAATAACACATCAACACAAAGTTCTTCACATGCTCTGACTTTTAAAAAGCAGCAGCCGATGTTACCACCAAAACTGTTGCCATGGAAGCCAAATTATCATGTTCTGCATATCATCACCTTCCAAAAATAATGGCCTTAGTCATCTTTTGCCAAAAGTGATTTATTTATTTATTTGGCGTAAATCATCTTTAGGCAAAATATGACTTAGGACATTTTTATAGGAATGCAAAACACACACTGTGCTGCCTATGTGAAGGCCTGCTAAAAGTGCGTGTGAAATATCTCCTTTAGGACAAGTTGGAGGTCTTGCAAGAGTTAGAAACGAGTGCAAATGCTGAAAACCAGAAACTGAAAAAGTCTCTGGAAGCAGCGCAAAGCAGAGCGAACCACCTGGAGCTTTCTCAGTGCACCCTTCAAGGTGAGCTACAGAGGGCCCACCTCAGAACAGCAGAGCTGGATGCAGAAGCTGCGGCACTTCTGGAAAGACTTACAGAAACAAGACGAAAACTGCGCGAGAGTGAAGATCAATGCGCAGCGCTCAGGGTCAGCGAGGAGAGGTTGGCGGTGTCGCTGACTCGAGCTGAGCAGCATGAGAACGGGCTGAGGGAGCAGGTTCGTACACTTTCAAATACCATAAGTCGGACCAGGAAGAACACCGAAGGTTTGCAGGAGCAAGTAACCGAGCTGCAAAGGGTTCTGACTGCTAGCGAGGAGGACCGAAGACTGCTGCAGGTGCAGTGTGTTGAACAGTTTCTCATAATATGAATTAAAGGGGCAGTATTATATAAAGTCGACTTTTTTGAGCTCTACATCATGTTATAATTTTATTCCATCACCTTAAACATATCTGGAGTGTTGCCGCGATTATTCCATGTATTTTTGAGAAATCCTTTAATCTCCCATGGCAACCATTCAGCTGTGCAAAACGACTGGATGGCCCTAGCTCCGCCTTCGAGGATGAAGCTCCTCTTCAGAGATGCAGTTTCCAAGCTTCCGAGCTTCTGCCACACAGAGCAGCCCTTCCCTCCACCACTCAGCTCCTTCAGACTAGCCTGTAGCAATTAGCAAACACCTGGTGGAACTGTGCATCTTGCTGTCTCCATGTCAGCCAGACCTGCATATAAACATTACAGGAGCTACTTGTAATGAGAAGTAGCTCATTATAGGAGCTGCTTCTCATTGACACTGGTTAAAACATTATTAAGGGGCTAATAGAAGAGCCACGTTGTGATGACTACCTGAAGGCGGAGATTCAGAAAGAGCAAGAGTTTTTGAAAGAGACCATTTTTGCTAAAAGTAGTATCAAGTTTAAAAGACCTTATCAATGGCAACAACACTGTTTAAGGTCACAATCACTATGCTTTTTTTATTTGAGTCTCTGGAATTGGAAATGTATGAATTTTGATCTTTCCAGACTTTATTTCGTCATGGAGAATTACTTGAATTAATATTTAAATCACGTCCTTTGCCTTTCCCCGTCACAATTTGACTTTTGTCCAACTTTTTGATCTTTTTAGTTGAGTTGATTCAAAACAACAGAAGTAAGCAACAACAACAAAACACATAAATGCCCATTCATAAAAGGAAAAAGGAGCCATTTTCACAATTGTTCAACCTCCAGACTTAAGCTGTGGTTGATAAACTGGGTCTAGTTTAGACAGAAAAACAGTGTTTGTGGTGTTTTTTTTACGTAAAAAATAAAAGTATCACAGTTTACAAACTGGGCTAACTGCATTTGACAAATACTTGGTATTTTACATAGTGAGTCAGAATTGATCTATGTTGGTAAAGAGCCCCCAAAAAGCTGTGAAATATCTCTTTACCACACTACCAAATCAGAAGGCAAATTCAGCAATGTGCTCCGTCATGATTTGTGGCATAAACAAAGAATAAAACCCTATTAGGGAAATATACCATTTGCCAAAAGTATCAATATAAGGTCATTTTAACTCAAACTAAAGGAAAAATCTAAAAGTTTCAGTCTTTGGCTTGAACTTTTATTTGTCATTCAGACAAATTACAACAAATTCATTACAGTGAACATGGAACAAAATAACATTTTGTTTGACTTAATGACTAGAATTAGGAATTACATTTGAGACTACTTGAAAATGAAATTACAGAATTCATACAAAATAAGCATAAAAATATCCACAAATGACCATAAAAATCTACAAGAATGAGCATAAACATGTTACGGAACGTAAGAACATGAAGTATAAATACAGTACATATATGGTGGCACCCATGAGTGTTGACTACTCTCACCACTGTTGCATTATATCTATTAATATGTTACACAGTACCTTGTTGTTGTTGCTATTGGTTACTACAGAAGTTGAAGATCAATCAGAGTTCAATAGTCTGATTGTCTGGACAAGTGTAGATTTTTCAGAAGGTAAAGTTGAGGGAACCCTGCACATAGTTCTGAAATATTAAGACAATGAAATAAAATTTTAAAAAACCCATTAGGAACAAAATGAAACATGGCCAGCTGATAAATCTCTTGATTTGCTTAAGAGAAATCTCATTATAACATAAAGAACTAATAATAGCCTATGGCTATTGTACAAACTCACAATGTTTTCATGAAATTGTGTAATTCTGAAAAGTATATTTTAACATCTGTATATCCGTAGGGGAGTTTGGATAAAACCCGGGATGCACTGTCAGAGAGTAAGAGGCTGAACTACTCACTCACTGAGCAAACCCAGAGCCTTAACTCAGCACAACAAGATTTATATGTTAGAATATCTGAGCTGGAGAAAACTAACCGGACCCTGAAGGAGGTGAGCCACACTGTACTCCTGTGAGTGATGCTGCAAAGGTCGAGGCTCTCTTCTGAAGTAGGAATTGATCAACTCTGTCACAGAGTCAGAAGCAACAGGAGGAGGCTCAACTACAAATGTCCATGCACATCGACAGAGAGAAGAAGGAACTGCAGGAAAAGCTCGCCAACATGCAGAGCTCTTTTCAAAAGCTTCAGAACGAGAAAGCAAAGATGGAGAAGGCATTGACACACCTCAGTAAAGACAAGTCTGCACTTAGAAAGACATTAGAGAAAGTGAGTCTGCTCATTTTAAAAGCCTCATTTTGAAAGTACTTTTTATAGAACGCTATATTTATATATAAAAAAAATACGCTTTCTACCTTAAAGCCTTTGAAGGTTTTTTTGGTCAAAAGAAAAAAAAAATCTGAAACATCTGAATTATATGAGCAAGCCAAGCCACAATTGGCTTTAAATGTAATTAAAGTATCTTAAATTCAATTCTGCAACTGCTGGAATCCTTTATACAAAAGAAGCCAGAATTGATGTAGTATGTGTTTAGTGTTGCTCAGAGACCTTGCTGCCACACTCTGGACTCTATGAATACATGCAGATGCTGAGGCCATAAGACACATAAATGAGCAGGTATACTGAGTCTTGCAGGAACAAATTATTTTTGTAATTTAATCATTTTTGCCACATATTAGCTATGTTTTTTGGTATAAAGTTGTCCTAAAAAAATCCACAAAACAACCAAAATTTCGCTGATTCGTGCTGCAAACATGCTAGAACTTGAGTGTCGGAAGCGTTATGGTGAATTTGTTACCTTTTCTCTGTGGTCAGGTGGAGATGGAGAGACTCAGAAAAGAAGAGGAGGTAGTATCTGTTGCCAGGGAGAAAGCCCAGCTGGAGCAGGCACTGCAAAGCCTGGACAAAGAGCTGACTGAAGAGCAGAGAGTAGTTCAGGCTCTCAAGGTAAGAAGATCCTTGCAACATGGGCCATGAGAGAAGATGTGTTCTGAATGAGGTGAAAAAAATGAAATGGGAAATTTCAATCAATTCTAGCTCACATGTGTTATAGTGACTTATCAATATATTTATGTCTTTTGATCTTTTTATCACTTTCACGTATTTCATTGGGATATTTGGACATTTTAACTACCGATTAACTTTTTTCTCTTCCGATATCGATCCCGATATCTGAGGTCAACATCAGCCAATCTGATGCAGAAAAACAGTGCTGAGTTAACTTAAAATGTTTCTTTTTTTAAACACAGACACAAATATACTGAATTCTGCATTTATTTTATAACTCTGCACCAGTGCAGCACACTTAAATACACAAATAGCTTCACAAGATTGGTCAAACTTTGATTTGTTCAGTCAGTGCAATTAGGATTATAACGCCCAATGGAAAATAAAAAATAAAGAAACTGAAAACAATCGGTTGACTAGTTTGGTCAAACGTAAAAAAAACCCCAAAAAATTGCAACAAATCTTCTTTCAATTGGTTCAGAAATGCAATTAGGAATTTTAAATATAATGTAAAATAAATAATAAAACATGACGTCTTTTAGCGCACAAAGCATAGAATTAGACTGAATAGATCTACCCTTAGGTATTGGGCACATTGTCACGATACCAATACCTCTCAGGACTGATAGAGGTATTGGTATCGGATCGGTGCATCTTTAATTCTAACATATGGTTTGATCTAAACTTTTCGTTTTTCATTTCTGGCTGTTTGTTTAATCAATCAGTCAACCAATCAAGTTTACTTGCATAGCACATTTCAGCAACAAGGCAGTTCAAAGTGTTTTACATGATAAAAACACAAATACCAATTGAAACATTAAACTTCAGGGTCAGGTGAAGCTTGAAGCTCTGTCCCACTTCTGTCTTTGCCAGCATATAACAGCCTTTCTTTCAAGATTGCCCTGTATTTAGTTAGTCATCCTCCATAACTGTTGACCAGCATCCTTGCTGGAAATAAGCTCCATCCTCTCTGCATGATGTTGTCACAGCATGCTTCACCTAATGATGGTCTATTTAGTCAATAGCCAGTGTTATTTTTTCACTACACATACAAATTTAAGGTTGCTGAAAAGGCTTTATTGTGGTCTCATCTGACCAGAGCACTGCCACATGTTTGCTGTGTCCCTTACATGGCTAACAGCAGACTTAAAAAAAAACAAAAACTTCCCAATGCTGTATCAGGATCTTTTCTTTCATATAGGTCATTTTTGTGGAGTGCACATACAAGAGTTGCTGTATTTATTTAGGGGTACCAAAGTAAAGGTCAAGTTTAAGTCAAGTCAAGTTTATTTGTGTAACACATTTTCAGCAACAAGGCAGTTCAAAGTGCTTTACATCATAAAAACATCATGATACCATTTATGAAACATGCAATAAATATTACATTTTGTCAAATACCGCCATCAAAATCATCAAGCAAATTACACGAGATCTGTTGATCAATGTTCGACGTGTTTGCTTATCTGAATTAGATTTGTAAAAAAAAAAATACATTTTTTCTTCTTCTGTATCTTCTCTTGGTACGCAACGTATAATCTTAATAAAACACTAAAACAATCAGTGGCAGGACAATAACAAAATGTGAAAATATTCAAGTAATATAAATACTTTTGCAAGACATTTTGCATTACACTTAATTGCTTTTGATTTCTTAAATAAATGAGCGGTGAATAAAAATGTAGTTCTTTTGATTTTTTGGTAACACTTTATTTGAAGGGGTGTGCATAAGACTGACATAAACATGACATAACACCTGAACATGAAGGAGTCTTCATAAAGACAAGTGTTATGTCATATTTATGACAGTAGCATGTCAGTCCTATGCACACCCCTTCAAATAAAGTGTTACCGATTGTTTTTGTTCTAAAAATGATTTTTAACTTGTGGCTGCAAAAAACAAAAGAAAAGAAAAAGTGAACAACTTTTACCCCTTCCCCGATTTATCTTTTTCTTTCTACTCTGTTTTCAAACCTTCAAAATTAATCAAACTGCTGATAGATCCAAATCCCAGAGATGGAGCGCGCTCATGCACAGCACCTCCTGGAGGTGACAACCCATCATCACAGGGAACTGGATTTAGAGACGGAGCGCCTGAGGGACAGTCGGCTCCAGGCAGAGCTGTCCTTGGAGACCAGAGAGATGGCTCACTGCCAGAGGGTCAGACACCTCGAGGAACAGGTATTATACCTGCAGCTGTAAAAATATTTATCTACTCTTATCCTCTTATTATAATCTACATTCTTCCTCCTTCCTGGTCTCCCCCAGGTGCTGGCTCTCAAAGAGCAACTCGATCAAGAGATGAGAAGGTGTCAGGAATATTTCATTCAGATGCTACAACCCGGTGTGTAGGCAGTGAAGTATGTGGCGCCTCTGTGTTCTTCCTCCGCTGTCCTCCTGGAAGCTTTCCAACATCTGCATGTGTCAAGCCACAGCCATACTTGGAAGCGCACAAAATGCGCTGCCGAGGCGTTCGCAGCCGCCCCACAGACATACATGCGCGCGGGATTACGCTAATCTGCAAGAAAGCTCAACAACAACAAACAATAAGCGCATTGTTTGGAAGTGAACTGGATGTGCCACATTGTTTTGTGGGATTGCTTTGTGGCTCGGAGAACTTTATCTGTCCAATTATCCCATGGTGAAAACCTTTCATTAATTATGACTGATCTGCATACTCATTTGTTATCATGGTCATGTGCCCGTTTTCTGACACGATCAAATTCATTGTTTAATTGATCTAAATGAGAATAACTAAGTTTAATTATTAGTGAATGCAAATATGAAGTGGAATTGTTTGAAAGTTTTGCATCATGTCATATTACGAAATGTGCTGCAATGTTAAAAAGTTACCATCATTTTTAGTCAAAAAAGATTGTAAACTTTCACAACCACATCGAGCATCTCTGCTCATTTATGTCAAATAAATACACCCATACATTTACAAATATGCATGAGAAAGTGTTTATTAAGACTTAGATACTGTTTTTCAAATATTCGTACTTTAAGTCAAGCTTAATATTCTCTTGATTTTTTTTTTTTTTATACTGTGTGAGTTCTTTTCTGTTTTGTTTTTTGTTTTTTCATCTCAAAGCCAACATGTTAGTAACTGCACATAGAGAGAGGTTAACTGTGCGGGGGAAAAAAATCTTTAAAGCAGCCCTTTGATTAACATAGATCCACCCAGTGGTTATCCAGTTACCGACCTCTCTCTGACTATTGGCCAGACAGCGTTAATTATGCAAGGTAGTGAATCCCCTGTGGGGGAGGTGGGGCCAAAAGCTGAAAGAACTCTTTTGGCAAGCAGAATAGAGCTTTTATTGAGGATATTTCTAAGCTGACCATCAGGGATCAAATCACTGGATTGTTTTTAAAAAAGAAGAAAAAAAAAGAAAAACATCTCAGCTGAATCACGCTGCTCTCCCCCCACACCCTCTTCTTTCATTTCTTTCCCTGTTTCATTTCAGTGAGACGGACTGTAAGCTCACGCAGCGGCCGGCAGCAAGCAGAATGCAAGGATTCTGCTTTATTCCCCCGTCTCGCACAAGAAGCCCAGCTTGCTGCTGAAAGGACGAGTGAGAGGGGAGGTAGAGGCAGATCCAAGGAGGGGGCAGTAGTCGGGGAGGACTCTGGCTTCGCTGCGGCTCAGAGGAGGAAAAAGCGTCCGGTCTTGTCCTGTTCTGCTCCACTCTGCACTTGTTGCCTGAGGTGCGTGAGCTCCTCCCTCCCTTCCACGGTGCCTGCTGTCAGCTCCATCCCTGGGCGGCCGAGGCCATGCTGCTGCTGGTGCTGCAAGCCCTCCTGCCCTGCTTCTGCACCCTGCTGCCCGGGGTGGAACCCGCCGTGTCCCTGGAGGACTTCTACCCCTTCGGTCCTGATCAGGGAGATGCCCAGACCACCGCCCAGGACGACGGAGGCTCCGGGCTCCGGGAAATCTCTGTCGCCTTCCCGTTCTTTGGTGACAGACACTCGGGTCTCTACGTGAGTAGATGAAAAGAACTGTGTGTTTTCTGTTTGAGTTGGATGTGTTTTGGTATGTCATCACAAGTGTGTGTGTGTGTGTGTGTGTGTGTGTGCGTGTGTGTGTGTGTGTGTGTGGGGGGGGGGTAGCAGGTAGCAGTTGAAGCTGACAAGGTGTGATTTGCAGGGTGGGAGTCTGGTGAGATCTGGTGCACGGCCAAATCCTACACTGCAAAGCCCGTTCAGAGTTTTCGCTGAGTCCGCTGTATAATAATCTCATTTGTTAAAAATAAATAAATAAATGCCGGGCTCTCCCTTTCTCCTTACATCTGCTCCGTTCCTGCACTCTGCTTGCTCCCGAGCACACGTGGGAGACCAAACTATTAGCAGAACAGTGGTAACCCGCCGTTAAAAGTAAATCTGCGAAAGAGCCTTCTGAGGGAAATGACAGTTTGTGTTCAGCATCTGTGAGTAATTCTTCTACACAAGAAGCTGGGAAGAAGGGGAGGAAATGCACGCGCCAGAAAGAGCAAAAACAGTGCTCTTGGGAGGAAGCTGAAAGGTTTGACAAGGATTTTCGCGCAGCGCAAGCGAAGCATCCTTTGATCTGCCTTTGTCATATATTGGGTTCGACTCCAGCAAATGGAAAAGTAAAAGGCAGAACTCTCTTAAATCAACACCACCTGTTGTGGTTATGCATCCACACTTTCTCTCCAAATCTGCCCCTCCTCGCCTGGAGCTGTGCCTTAGCACCTCTTAGCGCCCCTCCCGTTGGGATCTCTGGCATTAAAAAGACTGAGGAACCATGACGACAATTAGCAAGGTCAAAAGGTCGTCTTTCAAAACACCATTTCTCTCGCAGCCTTCTGCAATAACACTGATCTCCACCTGTCAAATTAGACAAGATAAGACAAGCTGCAGGCTGCTTGACTTGTTGATCTCAGATCAAATTAGCATCACGACGGTTGTGAAAACCAGGGCAAACGTGCCCTGTTGCTTATGATGTTATATTGCTCAGCATTTTCAGTCGTTTGGAATTCTGAAGTTGCTGAAAACGCCATGAATGAATGAATGATCCTAAAATGACTCTCACTCTTTTCAGCGGCTCACCTGAATCCATTAAACATCTGCTGCAAGGCGTGCAGGTCGCGGAGCGATATCTGCCGTCGGGAAGCAGATAGTATTTCACTCAGCTCTCAGGGATAAATTTGTAAATTTTTCCCAGGAGCTCACTCCAAACCTCTGGGCTGCTGCCACAAAGAAGCCTGGAAGCAGACTGATTTTAGACGCTGTGTGTGTGCTGTCTTACTTCATTAGCATTACTGAAGCTTTTGAGCCCTTGAAACCTTTCGCAGCAGATCCTTTTTAGAACTATATGATCCCTAATATGTGCTATTTAGAGACACAGAAGGAATTCAACCTTTAGTTACCGTGATCTCTAAATGCCACTTTAAACTTCTTTTATTGAACCCAGGGTCTTTCCCAACTTCCATTCCTATTTATGCCACATAGTAACCAGGCTTGTCACACTGTTATGGTTTTGTATCTGGGAGTTTTCTCGTGTTGCTGGGATCTCTTCTTCTACTACTCCTCCACATCCTCCCCTCCTTGTCCTCCCACACCTCAGATAACATGGCAGGGGTCTTCCCCCTCTGGAACTGTCCGGCTGCTTGTATCTGAGAAACGACCAATCACTTTAACAGAGCACAGATGTGTGTGCGTAACCCCATTAGGAGGTTCTGAACGATTATCGTAGTCAGATTAACCATTCCCATTGAATTTGAGCGCAAGGAACACAAAGGAGGACATCCGGAATCGGAGAAACGGCACAAGTTTATGAGCAGATGTGAGAATATCCCTGTCTGATCAAATCTACTTCTTGTTTGGAAAGTATAAATATACATAACGTATTCAATTTCTTATGCAGCTGACTCAGTTTTCATCAAGCTTTCGGCTGCTCATTAATTATTGATTTTTGGAGCAGAAGCAATGAGTTGGCACATATTTGGGAGAGCAAAGTTTTTAATAAAATTTTAATGCAAATCATTACAGAGTTGACATATTGAACTCTTCAGAATCTTACGGGAGAAATTAGTGTGTGCAGCATTACTAGCATAATTAAAAATTGCAGTTTTCACATGAGTCCTCCAGTAGAGACTGAAAACGAGGGGAGAAATATAATCTCATTAGAACCAGACTTTTATTAGACATTGAATTTATAATATATGCATAGATACATATAAATATTCACACACATTGTCTGAAAACACTAAGTGCAATATATTTACTGAATGTCTTAACAGTTCAATATTGCTTTTAGCACTATATTATTATTTGTACATTTATCCTACATATATTTTTTCTTTCCTGGAACAGTAACACTTGCATGTGTGTGTATATGTGTATATATATTCTCACATAGTGTCTCTGTGCAATGACAATAAAGTAAGTCTAAGTCGAATATAATAGAAAGTTTATTTCTGTACAATTAAGAATGATTTTATTTTTTTTACTTTAATTTCCCCTGAAGAAATTCACCTTCAGAAAATTTACCTACAAGTACAAAAATTTACAAAAAATTCACTTTGAAAAATTTGGCTGTGAAAATTGAACTACAAAAGTGGTGACCATTTTGTAACAAAAGCCAAAGCAATGAGCGGTAGACCAACTTGATCAGCTTTTAACCAATCAAATTACACTCTTTTCCTCACATGACAGCAGTGCACTGGGAAGGGCCAGATATGTTTCTCTTAATTAGCTGGTTAACTCCTCACTCATCTTCCTCCTGCAGTCTTAGTGTGACACTCAGTCAGACCGTCAGTTCCCAAAACCACAGAAAAACAACCTTGCAAAAGCGCACGTGGTGTCAATGTGACCCGTCGGCCTGCGCACAGAGTAAAGAGCCTGCGGGTCCAATGGACCCTGTTTCTTAAGACCGTGGGAGGGTCTTAAGCCACGCTAACCAGATAACCATTAAGAGATGCACCTCTGGTCCGGCCCAATGCACTGGTGTCACATGATCAACCTGGTGTCCCATGGCAACCATTCAGATGTGCCAAACATCTGGGTGGACCTCGTAATGCCTTCAAGATGCACCTCCTCCTTGGAGATGCAGTTTCCAAGCTATTTAGCTTCCGCCTAACAGGGACGCCCTCCCACGTGACTCCCCCACTCAGCTCCTTCGGACTAGCCAGCAGCAATTATCAAACACCTGGTGGAGCTGTGCATCTGCTGAGCTCATTATAGTAGCTATTTCTCAGTGCAACGCTGGTAAAAATGTTGTTAAAGGGTTAATAGAGGAGTCATGTTCTGATGACTTCCTGAAAGCAGATTTTTAGAAAGAGCAGGAGTTTCTTAAAGAGACAGAGGCCCAATTTCAAGGCAGTATGTCACTAAGTTAGATTTCTTTTAAGTCATATTTGATAAATGCAGCATTTTTATAACAACGGAAGTTAACATCAAGTAGCAAGTAACTTAGTTATTTGATAATGTTATAAAATGGCAGTATATGCCTGGAAAATACATAACACTGCCTCTTTAGACAGATGGCTCTTTGAAATAGCTATTGTTGAAATCAAACTTATTTTCCTCTCTGAGAGCTGATCTGTGGCGTGCATCATTAGATCTCATCATTTTGGGCTCTTTTTTACTTATATTTGGCCTAAGTTGTGATTCCAATAATAGTTTGATTATGTCTGCTGTTTCATTACTCAGAAATAGATTTATCAGTAAAGGTATTGTTGACGTTTCACTGTTATGCCAAGCCAACTAAATTTACTGTAGAAGATGTTTGCTTCTATCTTTTTTTAATACAAACCTAAATGTATAATGTTTGGGGTCTTTTTCTCCCATCTTACACCATCACAGTTAATGTAAACAGAAGAATGTTGCGCAACCACAATAACTGTACCCTGTGAAACACGAAACACATTACTGTGCTGAGAAAAACATTAGGCGTTGAACAGTGTGAAGCTATATGAAATACAATAGGAATTTAGGCAAGAGGGTTTTTTTTTTATCAAATAATTCCAGAAATTGTTGCAGATCTACTCAAACCCAACCAAAAAAAGAGACTTTAACATAGAAGTTTAAGAAGAAAAAAAAAGAAAAACATTTTTCACCGTTTAACACAACCACAATTACAAAAGCAAGTGGAACCTTAAAGTTTGAAAAAAGCAGCTGACAGGTGGGAGTGGCAGAGTGTTCAAAGTACTAAACCTAACTTCATCACACATGATCAGTAAAAATATGCCATTATTCCTTATTTAATGGGACTAAAACAAAGCAAAAAAACACCAAAAAAAAAAAAAAGGTTAATTATCCTATGATCTACAGCACAACTACAAATGTAAGAATTATTGATTGTAGCCTATTAAGAGCAATGTGCTCTTAATGGACAACAGCTGCAATGAAAAACAAGGGATGACATTTCAGGCATCAGAGCAGCAGCTCTCAATCATATAACTTTCTGAAGCTTATCCCAAATGGAAAACACAGGTTGTAGCAGTGGGCTATTGTAAATGAGTAGTTACAAATAATATAAAGCAGCAGGTGAAGGCTGTTAAAGCTCCAGTACTGCAATTGTTTTCTCTTTTTGCTTGAATATAAGGAGCCTGCAGAGCAACAAGACGCTCTGCTGTTTTATTTGCTGCTCCATGTGTCAAGTCTTTATCCTCATCAGGGGTACTTTTTCATAGAGATGCACAACTCAGGCTCCTGAGTCCAGTAGTTCAAATTTAGGACTAAAACACAAATTAATTCCTGCTTTTTTGTATTGGGTTTTACAACAGCAGTTGTAAAACCCAACACAAAATACAGGAATAACAAGATTTCCTAAATCCATGCATTGACATTCAGCATTTACCTCTACTGTGTTATACATTCAACTTGAAAAAAATGCATCACATCATGGTTGATGATGTGCTTTTGGACTGAAAATGGTGAGATGTTTTAGTATTGATGCAACTAGTTGATAGAAAAAAGAGCCAGTTTAGAGAAATCTATCTGCAGGCAAACTAGATGAGTTGCATCTATATGTTTTTATTTAGGTATGTGTAAGATTAAAGGTGTAACAGAGGAATGTTGACAGGGATACATGTCTTTATAAATGAATGCTCAGCATGAGGGATTGCTGATAAGTAAACAACAAAATGAAACTGTTCCCTGTCCCTTGATGCTCATCCAGCAACTCTGTGATTCGACAAAAGTTTCAGAGTTTCTGTAGACAGAAATCTTTTTAACAATAAGCTGAAATTGACTATTTTTGGGAAGTATTAAAATGATTGAATTAAGTCATATAAATATGTACTTTTTTAGAATTTATTAGAACTAAATTGCTTGTCACACAAGTCGTTGTAAACTGCAGTTCTTCTTGTCTTTTTATTTTGAAAGACTGAATTTTATAAGAGCAGACCGATCCCAAAGGCAGAAGGAAAAATGTAAGTGATTCCATCAGTTTTTCATCATTTAAAATACAACACAGTTGAATTAAACATGCTATCTAGTTGAAATATTACCTATATACTGGATATATATTAAAGAAATGTGTTGTCTGTTGTAAGTCAACAACTCTTTCTGAGCCAGGGCCGAGACGGTACAAGTTCATTCACCTTCCCTGGTCCTGTCAGCTACCTGGACAAGGTTGTAGCTGTGGAACCTCACTTTTTGACAAGAAAAACTAATGTTTTCCCAAGCTGATCTATGGCCCTCTTTTTCATTTAGAGCTTTGCTTTGGCTAGGCTTAACCCAGAAGAAAGTTTATTTTAGCCTATAAAACTGCTTGGCTCTAAAGAAAACCACCCAAGCAAAATCCTGAATATATCTGGCAAAGAAATCCCCCCATCCCCAAAACAAATATGAAGAAAAAGTTTGTTGCAGTATGAAGTGGTACCACTTAAAGTGAGGGATACATCTTCTATGATTGACTCATTGCTACGAATGGGCATTTATCGTATCGTTAATGGTTTATCGTGATAAATTTCTTGCAATGATGTGAATTTTGATTTATCGTTGTCATGATAGATTAAAAATAATCAAATAATGGTGTCCGTATTGTCCGGATTGTTATTTTTACTATTTTCTCCACTCTTTGTTCAATGAGAATGTCAATAAATTTGAAAATATGATTAAATGTAGCTACCGTGAGTGTCACAAATCACATTTCTTTATGTGGCTGCTGTCCTAAAGAAGTGTATTACAAATGGCTATGTTTTTCTAGAGTAGCATTTGTGTTTGTGGAGCTATGACTGCTGTGTCCTGCAGTCAGACATAGTCACATAAAAAAGAAGTAATGAATAGTTCTCATCGTCTCGTTTATTGTTATCAAAATAGTCCCACAAAATATCATGATAAAACTTTAAAGGGGCAGTGTTATGTAAAATAACACTTGTTGAAACATTATCCCCTCATCAAAAACACACCTTTCATGCATGTTTGAGAAATCCTTTAATCTCCATGGCAACCATTCAGCTGTGCAAAACGTCTGGGTGGACCTAGCTCCGCCTTTGAGGAAGAAGCTCCTCCGCTGAGCTCCCAGCCTCATAGGGCAGCTCTCCAACTGTCTCCAACCTAAGTCATGCTACAGCACAACTCAAGGCAGCTCTGAACCCCTTTACTTTCTCACATCAGTGTGATACAGAACCTTCTCTCCCTGAATGTCACAGATCAGTTAGAATAAGAAAAAAATTTTTTTGTTTTTTTCCTCAAATGTTATTTCCATTTGAGGAAATGGAAATAACATCTCACCTTGTGAGAGACTCTACAAGGTGAGTCTCTCACCTTGTAGAGTCTCTCTACAAGGTGGAAATGCACTTGTTCAAGCAGTTCCAGATGCTACTATACTGGATTAGATGTAAAAAATATATATATATATTCTAATGTTACAATATAAAATGTTATTTATTTTTTGGGATTTCCTACACTAATTCTGGTTTAAGGATGGGTCACTTTCAGGCTGCTGTCAGCACAGGTCTCTCATTAGTGGGCATGCGGGTGTGGGAATTCTGCCGATCCTTCCCTATGTCCTCGCTCTTGTATTATTATTATTATTATTTTTCCTGGTATCAGATGGCGGTCCGGCTGACCCCTGAACTCTGCCTCAGGAGTCCGTTCTCTCTCTCTCTCCTTCTCTTTGTATCTCTCTTTCTCTCTGCACCGGCCACATTCTCACCACATCACGCTGATTCAGAGGGGAAGACTGTGGTTGGCCAATTAACTGAACTGCTGCGCTGTGCCAAACAAAACTTCCTCTGCTGTTTTTACAGCAAAGTTCTTCAAATTATGGTTTTCATGCATCCACGGAGCTGAGTTCAGCCATCTGACGTCGCTTTGTCACTGTCACATGCCACTCAGCGTGAAAGCGAAGAGAGTTCACACCGGGGTTTTAGGACAGAAAGGAAAGGTGCCAGCCATGGCGGACAGACTCTTCCCATGCTAATAATACTCCGGCACAATGCATGAATGAAAGCCTTTCATTGGGATTCATCCCCTCTGTCTGCAGGATGAACCTTTCCACGCTGGTCGTTTGATAGGACAGTTAGCCTGTCGTTCTGTATCTGGTTCTAACTTTATTAGAGCAATGATTCAGAATCTGTCACCACGTTGAAATTGAAGAATCACTATGTTCATTTATGTTCTATAACTTAAATCACTTCTTATACCACTTTGCATCAGTGAAGTTCCCTAACTGGGCTTTTGCAAACTAGATTCTCATGATGTGATAAGAATGCAAAAAAATTTAATCAGTTTTAAAGCGTAACTTTTTTAAATCTTGGCATATCTTGAAATTGGCTGTTGGTTGTAACAAGTTACATTTACTTGAGTAACTTTTTAAGAAAAAAAACAAACTTTTAGGAGTAATTTCACTTCACTGCACCTGTTATTTGAGTAATATTATTATGAAGTATCACTACTATCACTTCAGAGTGATAAAGAAACTTGATTTACCCAAAATGCACCAGACATAGACTCTAACTTGACGTTCATGTTGTAGTGACACTTCTTGCTTCTACGCAAGCTCTGTAAACAAGTCTTTTTATTTTAATCTTTAAGATCCTAGAATTTGCACGACTGTAACTTTGTCTGTCTGATGACATCATTTTTAAATATTCATAAGTTTTGATCAGTTACACTGTACTAGAGGAACCATGTTACCAAGTACTTTTTCACTCTTGAAAAATTTCTTGAAATACTACTTTCTACTTGTGTGAAAATATGTTGTTGAACTAGTACTACTCTTGCTTGAGTAGTACTACTCAAGCAAGAGTAGTACTACTACAGCTAGACCAGAGGTTTCTGGTCTAGCTGGTGGCTCTCCCATGCCTTCTACAGAGCTATGTAAACAACTCTCTCCTTATATGTTTCTCAGACTTCCTTTTGCAGATTCTGTTACGTCTTAACTTGCATTTGAAACTCCTAATGATGCTCGGCGCAATTTTAGATATTTTTCCCTAATTGCATGTTAAAACAGTATTAATCACAAAGAGTCAGAAATGCTCAGATTTGTCTGCTTTTATTGGAGACTCAGTGGGGACTAAATGTGTATTGTGGAATTTAGCCAGATAAAGAGAATTAAATGAGTAAATGAATGTCATGTGAACCTTTTACTTTCTGTAGGATGACTAAATGCTAAAAAGATAACATTTAGTCATAAGCAAAATGCTTATGACTAAACTACTAATAAATGCTTATTAGTAGTTAAGGTGCTAATACAGATAAGCACAAAATTATTCGCACCACTGCCAGATTTAGGGGGTTTTTTACCAACATGTTTCTTCTCCCTGGATGATTTTTTTTTCTTTTTCCTTTTTTACAAGTTTTTGGAGTGGCCCAGTCTAAACTCTTGATTTGAATCTGACAGGATCAGTGAAGGGAGCTAAGGATTAGGGTGATGGAAAGGAGGCCAGTCAGTCTTAAAGATAAATTTAAGACTGAACCATGCAGAATACTGCTCAGGGTCTGCTGTAACGCCATTGCCTTTTGCTTGTCTGAAGGTTTTTGGTTACTTTACTGCTGGTGGAAGTCTGCAGATTTAAAGACCACAAATGCTCTTCCTGGTGTGCTGACTTTGCAGGTGTGAGCAGCAGAAAGCAGGTTCTCTAAATTGCTGTCATCATTTGAATTAAAGGAAGCGTCTGTTTGCTAAGTAGGAAGTGCCAACTTCCACGAAACAGCTTTCACTGCTTATTTCCAGAGTTTACCCAGTGACGTCGGCGCAGTTCGGCCAAGTTTATGTTTCCCCATTCAGCACTTTTCGCCTAACTCCACCTAATCCTATAAACAAGTCAGAGCAACTTCAGGCTGACATGTGGGGTGTTTTATTTATGTGGCTTTGTTGGTCCCTCTCCTCAGGTTAACAACAACGGTCTAGTGTCTTTCCTGAGGGAGGTCTCTCAGTTTACACCAGTGGCTTTTCCAATTGCTGGCGACAGAAGGGTGGTGGCGCCGTTCTGGGCCGATGTGGACAACCGTCTGGCAGGGAGCGTCTTCTACAGACAGAGCCAGGACGCTTCCGTCTTGAGGAGGGCTTCAGGTGACGTCAGGACGTACTTCGCAGAGTTCCCCGACTTCAACGCAACATGGGTGCTCATTTCTACTTGGCACCAAGTCACTTTCTTTGGAGGAAACTCCCAAACGCCGGTACAAATTTACCCAAATCTGTTCTGCCAACAAGTTAACCAGTAGCGTTCCTTTGGGTGTTTTCAAAATCTGATCTCAACATACAATACAGTAGAAATACACTGGTCCTGGGTAGAAGCAACCAATCAGAGCCAGGAGGGGGTTAGCGCTGTCAGTCATAATCGTATATGTAACATTACTGGAAAACTGGTTATCCGTCATCACTGGTGGCCATGTTAACTAGCCTGTGCATTCAAGGCAGGCTCCACTTTGCAGTACCAGCTGTAATGGAGTACAGAGCAAAGGACAGGGTAGGAGCAGGGCAAACATGAGCTTTATTAACAGCGCTAAGGCCCTCCTCCTGGCTCTGATTGGTTGTTTCTGACCTGGGAGCTGTGAATTTCTGCAGATGGCAGTAGGATCACAGAAAGGAGGCAGAGAAGTTTTTTTTTGTTTGTTTTTTTCCACATATTATCTGTCTCCATTATATCAGGACATAGTGACATCTTAAACAAGTATGCACAAAACTTTTTTTTTTTTTTTTTAAATAAGAGTTACCTACTTGAGCGAGTTTTAAGGAAGCAGAACCTTGGTGGAAAATAATGACATGGTCAAAACCATGCAACTTACACTGCCTTGAAAAAGTATTTATACATCTTGACTCTGTTTTCTCATGTTACAACCACAAGTTTTCATGTATGTTATTGAGATTTTATGTGATATGTTAGAGTGGTATATATGTAAAGATACCCTATGTGCAGATGCACACAGTTTGGGGACCTTTCGAACAGATGTGTGCTCCCATCATTGCCAGGTATTGTCCCTGGAGGTCTGTCACCTCAGTACTATAATGTAAATCATTATCCCACATGACTTACAACCCTTTAACTACTCAATTAAATTGCTGCAAATCTCTTTTTCCAGCCTGCCTGCAGGCTTGACCTTCGTAATGAGTCTCTCTAATGGGTATTAATGCTTTTCTAAAGCATAGTATCAGACAAAATGAAGGTAAACCTTTAGCCAAGTATATTCAAGGTCTTGTATTTGTTATCTTTGCTCAGTTCTCGACATTTTACTCCCCTTTTGTTATCTAAGTAGAGATTTTTCTTTGGTATTCAAGGTTTTTTCTTGCATCAATAACTAATGAAGTCATTATTTTACCCAAACCTGTTTTTTCCTTATGTGCAGGTTAATACTTTCCAGGTGGTGCTGATTACAGACGGAGAGCTTTCCTTTACCATATTCCAGTATAATAACATCACCTGGACAACAGGGAGGCATGCCAGCAGTGGAGGAAACCTTGTGGGGTTGGGGGGTATTGCGGCACAGGTAAGATCACTTTCTTATCTTGCTTGTGGATACAAAGTGCCCATCTGTTGGGAGTGGTTCAGTGTCTCTCTATTATCAGTCCTTTGACATGTCATTCCTGTTTGTTACCGTCTTCCTAGGCAGGCTTTAACGCTGGCGACGGCAGGCGCTACTTCAACATCCCGGGCTCTCGCACCGCCGACGTGGTCGGCTTAGAGGAAACAACCAACGTCGGCTACCCTGGCAGATGGGTCTTCAGAATAGATGACGCAAATGTGGAAGTGGGAGGCTGCAACTCTGGTGAGAGCCGCGCTCCTTAAAAGAAGAACATTTCTTTTAAAATCGCACCTTTGACGTTTTGACGTTACTCCGCTTCCTGTTCCCGTTATCTTCCAGCCTCGGTGTGTCCGCACCTGCGTCCGTGCCTGAACGGAGGCCAATGCATCGACGACTGTATTACAGGCAACCCCTCCTTCACTTGCTCCTGCTTGGCTGGCTTCACCGGCCGCCGGTGCCAAATCAGTGAGTTATAGTTGACACCGCTTCCTGCTGTGTTTAGCTTGACACATGGTGCATGCTGCGAGCGACTACTCGTCCACTCGAGAACGGCCAGGAAAAATAATGTCGGCTTGTAAAGAAAATAGCTAGATTTCAGCAGACTTTCCAGAGGGACACCTGAGTATTTCCTTAATACCTGTATCAGCTCTGCGCCAATCAGATGTGTTATCCTTGGAAGTCGTCTCAATCGTTTACCAGATGTTCCCTTTTAATTAAAAACATCATAGTGCCTCCCTTGTGTTTCCTCCTGTTTTTGCAGATGTCAACGAGTGTGCTTCCAATCCATGCCAGAATGGTGGGAGTTGTAAAGATCGGATTAATGGTTTCATCTGCGTGTGTCCTCCCGGATACATGGGGGTTCACTGTCAAACAGGTACATTCCACCCATTTCCTCAGGCTGTCATGACTCGAAGTCACTTTCCCATTTATAATCCTCCATTTATGCAGCATTTGTGTTTCCATTCTATTGGGATTGGGTGTGATATCTGCATGTTTCTCCCTTTTCAATCCTGATGCAACACTGTGTTAACTTCAAGCAGTGAGTGAGATCTTCTATAAGCCTTTTATTTTACATTTACCTTTAATTAATTTTTGTGCAATTTTTATGAAGGCGAGAACGGGAGTTTTCTGGCCAATCACCAATCTGTAAAAAGTCTTACCTGCTGATTTGGAAGAGAGTCTGACTGACTATTTTTTGACAAACGCAACCGGTTAACATTTTGTTACCATAATCGCAGGACATTTTGCATCTTAGCCCATCATTTCTATATTTTGTATTCTTGAGGTGTTTTTCTCCTCTTTGACAAACAATGACTTCAAGTCATTTTCTAGAACCAGCTAACAGGAGTCGACAAGAGCTGAACCTATTTTATATAATAGAGCAACACAACGTAGAAAATAACTGTAAAGTGGTAACAAAAGAATAAATGTCACTGAAAATAAAAAGCTATAAAGCTTAAGATGTGTTTGTCCTGTAGTTCTGTAGTCTCATGCCTGAAACATCAATTTAAAAGAAAAAAGTGATATTTTTTTCTTTTTTCCAGAGGGACACCTAGGTATTTCCTTAATACCTGTATCAGCTCTGCGCCAATCAGAGCTTTTTTTTTTTTTTTCTTACAAAAAACACTTTTGTAGGCCAATATTTTAGGAAGATGACAATATGATTTGAGAAAAAGCTGTTTACTTAAAATGGAGATGTAGTTTCCAACCTTGCTGAACAAATTTTCTTCCTATCTGGAGCCTAAGCGCTCATTAAGCATCTTACCACACAAACACAAAGACGATCAGCCTGCAAAGAAGTATCAAAGCCTCTTCTAATACCTTTGCAGCCAGCAGCACATATTTGCAGAATGAGGGGAGCCACGTGGCGGATATATTAATCAGCTGAGTAAATATTCTCTGAGTGTTTCTCTCTGTGTGCTTGTGTGTGTGTTGCAGACATTGACGAGTGCGAAGACAGACCATGCCTTAACAACGCATCGTGCGTACAAGGTGACGGCAATTTCACCTGTGTGTGTGAGCCGGGTTTCACTGGGGTGCGTTGTGAGACAGGTGAGTGGAGTTTGTCTCGGTCGACTCATTTTCACTTCATTCTACATTACACTCAGTCTTTTAGCAGATGTTTGTGTCAAACACTTTATCAGTCTGGACAAATTGGTGAGTGATTTCAAAGCACCGCTTCTTTTAAAAATATTCAAACAGCTTCCTTTGGTGAAGTCAGTTTGCAAAAAGTCATTTTCTCATCTAAGTACCATGCAGATGTTTAGTTTTGTAACTTAAATCCAGGAGGAAATGAAATGATCAGGCCCTCCAGAGTTCACAAATCCCTGTTTCTACATGAAACCAGATTAATCCTAATGCCAGACACCTGGTCAATGAAACTTTATGCCTTCACCAGGCGAGGCCAATCCCACTAATCCAGCTTACCGTTGAACACATCCGCCTCTCGACTCACCTTTGATTGTTCGATATCGGTGTGTTCCTCAGACATCAACGAATGTGAATCCCAGCCGTGTCTGAATGGAGGAGAATGCGTGGATCAGGTGACCGGCTTCACCTGTGCATGTCCCGTTGCGTTCACTGGGACGTTCTGCGAAACAGGTGGGATTCAGCAAGAGAAACTTGTAGAAAACATATGTTTTTTTTGTGGTTTTTTTTGGCTTCATCAACTGTATCCTAGTTGCCTTTGCAGAGTAACACAAGCCTGTCTGCAGACAGTTTATAATATCTGACTAATTGCAGCATTCGCTTCTCAGGCCTGTTGGTGGAAAGAGGGCTTTTCTGTTTTTTGATCCTGTTCAGTTGCAGGGATTTGTGGATGTACTGCCACTGAAAACATTTTTAGCATACTTCAGCACGCTCTTAGCCAAATTAATGTGCCTTTAAAATAATCAACTTTGAAAAGTGGAAAGAATTATGAATTCAGAGAGGATTTCTGCAGCTGTGTGGACAGAAACTATGTGTACAGAAAAGCCTTCAATGAATTTCTGCAGGGTTTTGTCTGACAGATTGACATGAAGTCGTGCATAGCTGTGAAGGGGTGAGAAAAGGATTCTGGATTTATTCTGATACCAATAAATTAATATTCCTGTGTTACAATTGTTCAGTAGAACGCCAAACTTAAATCCTTAAGCATTTCATAAGGACTGAAGGCTGATGTTTACAGATTATCCTCTTCATATCCGACTGAGCGTAAGCTATTTCGCAGAGAAGAACAAGAAAAAGTCTCTATATTTAAAGCTGGTAGAGAAATGCGACAATAGACTTCCGGCTGTAGCAGAAATATTGACTCTGTGTAGCAGAATACAAATGCACAGCACACTTCTACTTATTGAAAGCAACATATTCTTTTGTAGTCTCTGGACGTAATGTGACAAAATATAAAATGTGTTTACTTTTCAAGGTGTTGTAATATCAAAAAAAGAAAAAACACTAGATCAGAGTAGGTCAGTAAATATGGATTCAACACCTTTACAATACAAGGACTCATTTTTGTCCAGGAAATAAAATTTGTCTTGAGCTGCAAAAATATCCTTGCTCCTTTGATTAAATTTAGCTTATTAATTTTTTCCACCATTCTAACATTTGCTTGTTTTACAGCTAGAGGAATATGATTTTTACCTCTGTGTTTAGGTTTTAAGAAAAAGAAAGTTACTTACAAAGAGAGACATTTATTTTATTGAATGAAACAAAGACATGACTGAAGAAAATGATGCCTTCTTCTATTATCATTCTATTGTGGAATTTATCTGTAACTTTACATAAAAATACATTGAAAACTTGCTAAAATTAGCTTTGTTTTTACTTTTATATTCAAAAACATTCCTCAGTTTAAGTCATTTCCAACCAAAGTTTTTATTAATTTAATATTATCACACACTTTGGTGGGAAAAATATGAAAATGACTTCTAATTTGCAGAGTTCACATTGTTTTTAAACAGTTCAGTTATTTTCTTCACATTTTGCTGAAAAGCTGGAGCTTTTTCTATTTTTTCTCTATGAAATTCAAGAGTCATCATTAATGCTTCTCATTGTTTGTAGACCTACCTTGCCAACATCCAAATGTTTTGAAAGTTATTTTAGGACTAAAATAAGCGAGTTAAGTCTTATTAGAATAAAATAAAAATGGATATTGTAGATACTTTTTAGTTCAAAATAGTTAAGTCTCTGAGTTTTTTCCCATACTTTCTGATCTGGTTTCTGCAAATACAGAATTATGTAATAAGCTTAGATTTATGTTGTTTGATTTACTGTAGTTGTTGGCCTTATTTTTTATCTCTGTGATGTAAAACTATGATTTTTCTACTACAGTCAGAATATGTTGTTCTTTTTCTTAAAATATTGTACGCTTCAATTACTGTCTAAATCGTAAAAATAATTATCATTTGTGTGTTTTTAATTGAAAAACAAAATAATCTTTTGTGTGCTTTGACCATTTTGGCCTGGGTGGGGAAAGAAAATTGGACACCACAGTTTGTGGTGATTGTTTCATATTTATGGAATAAGATGTACTTTTCTCTAAGAATGTTTTCATTCTCATTCTTCATTTCTGAAATCCTTTATTTCCATAGTTTTTTTGGAAACCAGCACATTTCTCAATATGAAGAGGTTTCATCCTCTATATTGTATTATTTGAATAAAGTAAAATAACCCTCTATTGCTGTTTTCTTTCCTCAGAGCTGATGAATTCCACTGATCCACACAACCAAACAGGTAACCAAGAAGCATTGCCAAAAATAGTTCACATTTTGCTGTTTTACATCTGCATTTTGGGGAGACTAAGAATGCACTGGGTTGACGATACTTCTGCTACTGGACTTTTGGATCTGTTCCTGTGCTCTGCTCTGAATGCCGTCAAAGTGTGCAGGTTTTGTTCTCTGCTTCTAACTGCAGGCAGCTGGGCAGGTAGAGAGGCAGACTGAGATATTTTGAAGAAGAGCTGTGCTATCCCACAGGAATGTGGAAGTCTGCCCTGGAAGACTCGGCTGTAGTGATGGATTATCGTAATTATCAAAACTGACACGGCCTCGCCCAGTTTACTACAGGAACCGGTTGCTTGATCCTGAGAACAATTGCTTTGTAGTGCCTTTTTATTAGTTTACAAACAAGAGGAAGCGTTTCGTCTAGACCTAAAAAGTGGCAGTTTATGAGTTGAAGCAGTGCAGTGGTATTGGAGTCATTTCTTCAGCCCGTGCTGCTGAAGTATGCACGCTTTCAAAACTGCTGCTCTTTGGAACGTAGCCATAGCGTCACGCTGTGATTTATCGTTTGTAGCCATTTACACTCAAAAATGTCATTCCCAGTCACAGAGCATGCAGAGTTTGTGTCATGCTATTCCTGTTCCAGAGATTAACTTTCATCTTTCAAAAGAGATTGCACTTAACCAACTGAGAGCAGTTGCTGCAAGTGTTTGTTCCCTCTTCTAAAAGTGCCCTTTAATAAGGTTTGAGCTCCTACAAATTCATGTTGCTTTTCACCCCTGAGCTGAAATAACTATCAGTGCTTATATAGGCTCTCTTAAATCTCCAAAATACTTTCCTGCCTGGCTTGGCAGGCACAGCAGGGGGAAAAAAGGAGCAGGATTCTCCAAGGGAGAGAAAGTAGCCGGACTCAGACGTGCCTAATCAGGCTCTCAGATCAAAGGGCCCAGGCGGCGCAGGTGGCCAATCAAAGTGGCTCTCTCGAATTAACAGTCCATTAATTGCCCCTGGGGGCATTGCATTTTTTGGTCACAAAATATGCTCCATATCACCGGAAAATGAATGCCCTCCACCAGAGCTCCCGGTGACTTCAAAGGTGGAGCCGTTAAGCCACGACACAGCCGTGCCCTTTGATCCGCTGCTGCAATTAAGCAGGGAGAGGAAAACAAAAACATTCATATGGTTCGTGAGGAGCGGATGTGCATTGTGCAGAAGGGTAATTTTTTACTTTCTTTTTTTTTTTATCCTCTGAAGTTGTCGGAAAAGAAAAATTGATAGTTTGCAGCAGTGGTTTTCTTATAACAAATAACCACGTTAGTAAGGGCTATGGTTTTCCAGTACCACCACAATCAACGGCAAATAAAATGGAGAAAGATGTTCAGCCAATGAATCAAGTTCTTTTTTTTTTTTGTGGAGCACATTACAGCAACGAGGAATCATAAAAAGCTCCAAAGAGTCAACAATTGAGGAACCAGTAACAAACATTACATTCTGACGAATACCATCATTAAAATCATCATACACATCAAATATTTTGGTCAATGTTAGATTTATTATGGTTCAAAGGCAACTCTAAACAGGTGGAAATATAACCTTGATTTAAAGAAACTAAAATTGCAGTTTTGCAGTTTTCTGGAAGTTTGTTCCAGATTTGTGGTGCATGAAAGCTGAATGCTGTGTCTCCGCATTTGGTTCTGGTTCTGGGGATGCAGAGCAGAACCAGAACCAGAAGACCTGAGAGGTCTGGAAGGTTGCTATGACAACAGCAGATCTTTAATGTATTGTGGTGCTAAGCTGTTCAGTGATTTATCAACCAACAACAGTATTTTAAAGACTATTCTCTGAACTACAGGGATCCAGTGGAAGGACTTTAGAACTGGATGATGTGCTCCATCTTCCTGGTTTTAGTCAGAACACCAGCAGCAGCATTCTGGATCGGCTGCAGTTGCCTCATTGATTTTTAAGGCAGACCTGTGAAGATACTGTTGTAGTAATCAATGCAACCAATGATAAACACATGGAAGAGTTTCTCTAGATTAGCAATGCATGTTTCGTTGAAATATGTGGTTTAATTTTGCTTTCCATTTTATTTCAGGAGTCAACATTTCCAAATAGTCGTGTTTTTTTTTTTTTGCTAAATATTCAACAAGGAAGTACTGTACAATTTTTGGTATTGAACATTGTCTATTTTGCTGGGATACACAAACTGTAAAGAAGTACACCATTATTAGCTCACATTGCTAACTTTCATTAGATGGACATTCAGCACAGAAATCAGCATGTCTCGCTTGTTTCCCTTTTGAAACTCAAGCGGTGCCAGTTTGAGAACCTTGGGTTTGCAATATATCAGATGAAAGACACTCAACATGTGGCATTGATGATGGTTATTAGTACTGGATCTTTCACACAGCCGATCTCAATCTGTGTGTGTGTGTGTGTGTGTGTGTGTGTGTGTGTGTGTGTGTGTGTGTGTGTGTGTGTGTGTGTGTGTGTGTGCGTGCGTGCGTGCGTGCGTGCGTGCGTGCG
This sequence comes from Alfaro cultratus, assembly GCA_903066825.1. Taxonomy (NCBI): domain Eukaryota; kingdom Metazoa; phylum Chordata; class Actinopteri; order Cyprinodontiformes; family Poeciliidae; genus Alfaro; species Alfaro cultratus. Next base: position 61,978 of record CAEFZX010027608.1, on the reverse strand, counting down.
TGCGTGCGTGCGTGCGTGTGTGTGTGTGTGTGTGTCTGCAGTAGAATGCCTTTGCCAGAACGGGGGCGTCTGCGTGGGCATCAATGGAACCTGTGAATGCCCTCCAGGCTACACCGGAGCCTACTGTCAGCTGGGTGGGTATGAGCTGAATAATCCCTTGATGAATGGGTCACTCTGTGACTGAGACATTTTCCTCCAAAATTGATGTACTTGCTTTTCTCAATTCCCCTAACTCAGGAATAACTCAGACCCTGTGCAGTAACAGCAGAACATGTCCTGATGGAAGTCCCTGTTTGGAGTATGGAGGAGCGTATCTTTGTACATGTCACACTGGAGTAGAGCCTGATCATATGGACTTTTACCCTGGTAAGACCCTGAGGCACCAGCATGGTGAACAAACACTTTGGCAGCTGCAGTTTCAGTCAGAAGTTTTCATACCCTTGTCATGGGTGTGGTGGAATTGTTGATTTTCTCCAGTCATCAAAAAAGTCAATGTTGCACATTTACTCCTACTACTATTTGGTTCAAACTTTTAGTGGATTGGCTTTCTGACATGGACTTCGCTTCTTGGCTGTAGTACACAATTTTTCTCTGGGCTTCAGGTCATAGCCGTTCCGAAAGCTTTTCCTGTTTTGGCATAATTTAAAACCAGCGTATCTTTGGTTTGTTGAAACAGGCCGCTGTCTTCAAATTGCATTGGTTAAGCTGTTGATTTTATGTGAAGTTGATGTTAGATGTTTGTGCTGTTATACCCTTTAAGCCGACAGTAAACAGACTCTTAGCATTGTGCAACCACCACCATGCTTGACAGTTACAGTGGTATTAAGTTTGAAAGCTTCACCCTCACCCATTCCTCCATTTACTGTCACCAAACATCTCAATAGTTGTGCTATCTAAACATAACAAACTTTCACAATTGGCTCATCCATGTGGGTAGTTCCAGTTTTTGGTAGATTTTATTGGTGTCAATTTTGGAGCTTAGGCTTTCTGTTTGGTGTTCTCCTTCCCAGTCCATGGTGATGTAACACTTGCTTCGCTGTGAGCAGTTTATGGCAGATTGGAGCCTCCACTGGCTGCTTCTGGTTTGTTCCTTGTATCTAAGGGTGACAGTGTGGGCCTTATTCCAGACCTTGGCAAAATGTTGAAATCCTAACAAACTTATATGTGCATATAATTGTTTGAACTGGCTATGATGGAATCTGCAGTTATTCAGAAGTGGCTAAAGATTCTTTTTAAGGTTGTAAATTGTACAGTTCCCATTAAATTTTGACCAAGTTCCTTGGACATTTCCATTGTTCTGATTATTGGTCAGTCCGACGAGTTCTGTCAAGCAAGTCCTTGTTTATGCTGGCAAAGAGAAACTTCCTTCTGCAGTCAAACATAATCACTGATGGCAAGAGAAAGGTTTTCTCGAAACTTCTGAGCTTCTAATTAAAAGACTTAGTTTGAATATATGCATATCTTTCAGCCTGTATTATCACATTTGGAAAAAGAACAGCTTTGAAGAATCCTTAAAAACCCCAAATTAATATGACAGTCATACCCATCATCAGTGTAGGTAAACTTCTGGCTACACTATATTTATTACTGCATGTATGTTTGTTTCCTGTAGGCACAAACACTTGAGCTTCATAACTGAACTTCTAACATTCGCAGTTCAAATCGTGAATAATGGGCGAAATTGACATCTTTGATGTTGTTGATTGTTCTGTAATCAACTGAATAAAAAAACAAACTTTGTTTTTTTGTGTGTTTTTCCTTTTTCTTTTTTTTTTTTTTTTGAAGTTGAACCAAAATCTCCATGTGCTTGAGCAAAACTTCGAAGCTTTGCTGTCCCCCACTACAGTGGAACACAATCAAGTCTTGTTATGTGTTTTTCAGTACAGCCCCAGTCGGTCTGCGACTCCTCGCCTTGTCTGAACGGCGGGTACTGCTACGAACGAGATGGAGGCTACACCTGCGAGTGCAGATATGGATACTCTGGCAAACATTGTGAAAAAGGTAGAATAATTGATTAAAACTTTCAGCAGTGCCTGCATATAAATCGGCTTTAAGCAGCATTCATAAAACATCCCTCTGTGTTGCGCGTTATTACCCGGGCTCAAGTCCAACAGCAGCTTTTCATGCCCTAGGAAACATGCCATCACTCGTAATGCTCCTTGAAAAATTGCAATGCTGAGAGGCTTATGATAATTTGTACGTATGACGGAGTTATGGGCTATTTCCCCAAATTATGACTCGAATCTCAACGGAGTGGAAGAGATGCATTTTGTGTGATTAAAAGCTAGAGTGCTCTCTTCTTCAATGATTTCTCTTTTTGACTGTCTCTTTCCAGTTAGACTTAATACATGTGCGTCGAGCCCCTGTCGTAATGGAGGCTCCTGTAAGGAAGAGGGAGGGAGCTACAGATGTGTGTGTCCTTACAGATTTACTGGAAAACACTGCGAAGTGGGTGAGTACCACTCTACTGTTATGTCTAATATTTGGTTGCAGGTTTGTGTGAAACTATTAAAGTAAATGTGTAGAAATAAGTCAATAACGACTCAGACAACTCCAGTGCTTTCAGTATATTTAAGCTAATAATGCGCAAATCAGACCAAAATAGAGTTAGAGTCACCAAAATTATTTCTATTTGCTGAATGCAATGATATTTAGAGAAATAATATGTAAATATATGTATTTATTAATGTTGTCAGAATCTAACATATATATACAGAATGATGTAGACATCTTATTTTGGTAACTTTAGCTCAACTAAAATAAAAGAAGTTTGTTCTGTTGTAACTTCAGACATTGAGAAAAAAAAAACATGTATAAGTTTTTATTTGGTGTATGTAAACTTCTGGTTTCAGCTATATAAACAAACACTGTCCACTTCACAATGTACTGCTCTTTTTGCTGTCTGCTCAAAGAGTAAACCAACCAATTACAGGGCAGCAACTCGGTGCATTCAGGCATCTAGATGTGGTGAAGATGACTTGCTAAAGTTCAAACCAAGAATGTGAAAACAAGGGGATTTGAAATATTTTGAACGTTGTATGTTTTTTTTTTGTTTGTTTTTTCTCAATAAAAAGACTGTTTTCTCATAACTGTAAGATATTTCAGAAACCTGCTGATCTGTGGAAGTTTTCACACACAGCATTTTTTCAGGTTTGCAGAGAATGGTCAGAAATAAAGAAACTATCCACTAAGTGTCTGTTGTGTGGAGAATGGGCAGCGTGGTTCAAGATGACAGCAAGCCAGCAGTAGCCCATAGAACCTCTCATTACAGCCGACATGCAGAATACCATCTGTAACACACGACCCCTTGAACCCTGAAGCAGCACAGGACCACACGATATGCCACTCCTGTCAGTTAACAGGAAGCTTATGTCACAATTTGCTTAAATTGAATTTTTGGGTTAATGTTTGGAAAATTTGGATTTAGTTATTTTGTTGCTCTTCTTGGGTTTCCATATTTTGGGGGTAATGTCAGCAGAAACGTGTTTTACAGCTTCTATTCATTTGGACTTTAAATTCAGGACAACTTTACAATGGAATATTAGGGCCAAGCTAAGATTTGTTGTTTTTTTTAATACGACTATAATATTCCATTAAGATATTTGTAATATTAGGAGAATAAAGTAGCCATTTAATGAGAACTCAACACAAAAATACCAAAGCATAAGATCACAAATTGCCCAATATTCCTCGTTTAAGTTTTTTGTTATAAGTTTTACAGATAATAGAAATGCCTTTTAACACATATGCGTCAAATAGTTATCAGTAGCAGGACTTTGATACGGCTGTGCAAACAACTGCATCTATTTCGAAAAAAGAACCACATAGACTGAGGTAGACACATCATATTTTGGTAATTTTTTTTTTCTCAATAAAAATACTTTTCTCATAATTGGAAGATTTTTTTTTCCAGTAAAATTTCTTCTTTGATCTGCTAATATGATTTTTTTATTATTTTAATTAAAAATATTCTCATCGCCTGGCTCTGATACTCCCATAGTACAACACACAGAAGAGGATGTTTGAAATAAAATTCACTTTTACAAGTCATTTGTAATTTCTTTTTCTAAAAAATAAAGTGAGAAGAAAAATGTTTTTAATTAAAATCAGATCTGGTATTGAAACAATCAGAGATTTTATTTTGAAACCCATTCGCCCAGTCCCACAATTTACTCATAGTCTCTAAATATGTGCAATAACGGGCCTGAAATACATCGCCTGGGCAGATCTTAATTTCAACTGCAATATGCAGATGGAAGGTTCAGAATTTCTGTCAGTAATTTCTGACTTCTGTTGGCTGATTTTAGCAAGATAATACATCGCCTCAAACTGGTTTCTAGAACATGATGGCAATGGTGTATTCTAACAGCCTTTCTTTCCAGTCAGCTGATCTCGTATCAGTAGAGCACCAAAACTGCAGAACTTCAGTGATGTTGTCATGTTCATATGGACCAAAATCTTTGGGGAATGTTAATAGTACCTTTTTGAGTCTTTGCCATGTAGAATTAAGGCGGTTTGTAGGCAAAATGGCATTCCACCCCTTATATGCTTATTAGTTACACTAGCAAGGTGTACCTAATAAAGTGGAGGGTGAGTGTGTTATTCTTGTAATGTCCCATTCTTGTACGATTCCTAGTTTTTCTTTGATATTCAAATGTATGCTAGCCTTGTCCTGAATACCAGAAAAGTAAAGTAACTCAGTAATTAAAAAGAATTTCATTCTAGTCCTTTCTTTGGTTTTCAGGAAAGCCAGACCCCTGTTCCTCCACTCCCTGCCAAAACGGTGGAACGTGTTTTCACTACCTAGGAAAGTATAAATGTGAATGCACTGACGAATACAGCGGAAAAGACTGTCAAATAAGCCGGAGCTCACTACATCCCTCTGCAGGTAAGCAGACTTTGTGTCACCGGGCAACAATGTCTTAATCTCCCTCTGTTGTTGACATTTACAAGATGTTGCCCTGGACAGATTAGACGAGGCCGGAGGATATCCTGAGTTGTTAAAGTGCGTAGATATTAGCTTTCCATCTAAAGATAATCTTAGCGGTGTTGCTGCACTAGAGGCCCCACATTTACAAATATAGATGGCTGTGTAGGCTATATAAAGTAGGACGTGATTAGACATGGTGATTCATGTCTACACACTCTTAACAACACGCTGGAGGTAATTTTAGCAGGACAAATACAGACGGTTCTTGATGGAAAGCACCTCCATAACCTTTGGTGTGCTTTGGTGAGGGACCACTGTGAGCATCTTGTTACTATGCAGCCATGCTTGTATTTACTGGCGTGTTTGCATTCGTTTTAGAGCTGGGCTGCGGGCCGCCCCCCCATGTCAAACATGCTGAGGTCCAGTTCTCCTCGACAACACCGGGCTCCGTCGCTGCGTATGTTTGCCATTCAGGGTTCACGTCTGTGCCCAGAGCCACGCAGAGCATCTGCAGCACTCAGGGAGAATGGACCCAGCCACCCGTTTGTAAGGGTCTGTAGAACACAACAACACATGCACCCTCTCCAAGCCCCAAAACAAGCCCATGTGAAAAACAGTTTTCTTCTTACAGTAGCTGCGTTTCCAAATGTGTGCTAAACTTTCTCAATATTCTGCTAATATCGAAGAACAGCAATTGCAATGTTTCTACTGAATAAGAAGCAGAATTAAAATCACATGTGAATAAGTTTGTGTACAAGATAAGTCTTTTAAAAGTCATGGTGACGATCGATGTAAACAGTTACAGGAGATATATTCCTATTTCAGCCTCACTGCTAGCGCTCATCAACAGCCAGGAGAGGAGACGCTATTCAGGTGTTGAGAGACAAACCTATGCTGGGGAGCAGCTACGTGTTTTAGGGAAATTGTAGTCGGCAAAAAGAGTTACTTCATTTGAGTAACAAACTCAACATTTGATGAACTTTGAGATGCTGTTAGAGCTCTCGTGGAGCCAGCTGCGCATTGTCAAAGAAGGCCAGTGTCTACAAATAAGCGCACACTGCTGTATAGAAAAGTGTTTCCATTGCATTTTTATAAAATTCACAAAATTTAATATGGCTGGAAAACCACCTCACCCCGGCATGAAAACTTTTATGCAAAAATGTGAGTTTTTTCAATATTGCCGTGTTTCCGTTACACAAACTTATTTTGCACAATTCCAATTTGTGCAGTTTTATGGTCAATGAAAACATTGCTAATTAAAATTAAACATCCTTTAGTGGTTTGTAGTTATGCTTTACTTTACATGTACCTTAACTTAATTGTTTCTTTTTTTGACAGAGATTAACCAGTGCTCATCACAGCCTTGTCTCAACGGCGGTTCTTGTCAGAACAAGATTGGGTCCTATAAGTGTGTCTGCAAGGACGGCTTTAGTGGAAAACGCTGTCAGATTGGTAAGGCTTTCCGCAGATTTATGACATTCACAGAAACACAAAAGAATATTCACACGTATATGGCTCCTACATGTGAATTTCATTTCCTCTAAGACACAAATGAATGCCTGTCTGAGCCCTGCATGAACAAGGGGACATGTGAGGATCAGCCTGGTTCCTACTTGTGTCACTGTCCACAAGGCTTCAAAGGCCAGAACTGTGAAATAGGTGCTGTGGCTTTTCAACCACAAATATTGTACATTTAGCCAACGATATAAAAGGATGAATTCTACCGATGTGCAAATATCTGTGTGCAGAGCAAGATGGTTGTGAGTCCAGCCCCTGTCTGAACGGAGGCGTGTGTCGGGGTTACAGACAGTACTATGTGTGTACGTGTAAAGACGGTTTCTTTGGGGAACGCTGCCAGATGTGTAAGTATACTTTGAAGAGTTTCTGATATTTACCTTGAGATTCTCATGTTTATCTCTTAACTCTGTCAGAAACAGTGTTAAAATTGCAAATGAGCTCTTACCTTTTGTTTTTAGTCCTGTATCTAATATCTAATTATGAAATTTAGGTCTTGTGGTTAAAATTAGATTGCACGGGTAATATGGGGTCTGTAATCAGTAAAAAAAAAATGTCCAGATTGCACTGCATCAAGAACTGCCATTTATCAATCAATATATTGATCCCCAGACATCTTCAAACTGTTTTTTTGGGTTTTTTTTAAAGAGATGCTACACCATGGTAAATATGGTTGCTATCCCAACTTTTTTGGTACCTGCAGCATTTAATGAATAAAGATGTACAATTTCTCATTTTAAACATTTGTTACATTATGTTCTGTTGTGAATAACATATTGCCTCATGTGATTTGAACGTCTTTGAGTTTTTATTGTGTTCAAATTTAAAGAACCTTTCTGGCATTCGGGTTGTATCTAACATCCTCTACTCAACCATCCACACGCCCTAATGAGCATTCTGGTCAAAGTTTCTCCTGGGTGTTTCACAACCCCAACTAAAATGCAGAGTAGATCAAGCTTTTGCTGCAGCTGCTTTGAAATTGTGGAATATCTTTCCTCTATGTATCCACACTCCTCAGGCCACAGTTTGTGGAATGTAGCCATGTTTGCAAGTCCTAGTTATATATCAAGTGGTTACGTTTTGAGTTGTGGGCGAGCAATGTAAGCCTGGCTGATGGCAAACAGTGAGCACTGTAATAATCAAGGCAATGGGTAATAAAAGCATCTGACTGTCTCTATATTGCTCTTGGGAGGCAGTATTAGGCTTAACTCTTGTCAGATGCCTTAACTGGAAAAAGGATTATTTTACAAAGTTGACTTGACAATCACGTTTTAATGCAGTATCCATTTTTAACCCCATATTTATTATAAGGCATTTCTAATTGGACGCCAAGTAAGATAGCTCAGTCCAAGGACCCCTGTTAGGTCGGGACAACAGGATTTCAGAGTTTTTCTCATTAAAATTTAAAAATTTCAGTGTCAACCAAATCCTACTGTTAGCAAGACAATCAAGATGATGATGGACAGAACACCCACCAAGGTCACTGTTGTTTTTAAATGCAATACGCAAATAAATTTCACACTGAAAATCCAAAAGCGGCTAAGAAGGACAGAAAAAAAACTCCTTGAAACGTTGTGCACACCAGCATATCTTCTTAATTGTTAGAGTTGGATATAGTGATACTATCTTTACTGGTAAATGAGGTACATGAAGAGTGTATTCACACCAGCCCTTTTTAGTCCACTTTAATCAAACTCCATAAACAGGAAGAGGACTATAGCGCAGGGCATTCTGGGTAAATACAACTAACACAAACGCAAGAGTCTAATGTTAGAAAAAAGGCTCATAATATTTTACCAAAGTCAAAAACAAATCCTACAACTGCTACAGTTTGAAGTTACTCCATTTTTGTTTACATTTAGTGAAGAAGTTCTTCTTTGGAGGTTTCTGTCTCCCTTCCTTCAGTGGTTCTTGGTGCAGCGCCACCACAGGCGAGGGTGTGAACTGCAGTTTTTCAATTGGTTTGGATCGTTTTACACGGTGCAGTATGAAAGCAAACCTCACTGGCTGAAGATGTAACAAATTTAGCAATTTTGGTCACAATCAAACAGAGTCTACTGGACTATAAGGTGTGAAAATACTCTACAAAAATGGTTTTGGGTGTATAGTAGCAAAGGGAGTAATCGTGAAAAAGTAAAACGGAATATTTTAAGTCCATGTGGTCTTTAATTCCATAAAGTCAATTAATTGTAAAAGCAAAACAGACAAAAACCTGTCCTTTTTGGTTTCTTGCATTTCTATACGTTCCTCATCTTATTTTTTTTTTTTGTGGTTATGCACGCAACACATATCTATTTCCATCTCTGTTTAGCATTAAATGGGATTAACATAATCTTTATGACTCTTAGACTGTTGATACATGAACTACAGTATCTTATTGCCACTGTTTGTCTTTGTCACCACCAAGTGGAGGACCCATGTGTGCTGAAACCTTGTGGAACTCGAGGCAGCTGCTGGAGTGACAGGAGAGGAAACTACAACTGTGTCTGCAAAGTGGGCCTCACAGGCAAAGACTGTGAGAAAGGTCAGTAAGGTCAACAATCAGACTGCACTCACAAATTTATAAAGACAACAATGTGGTTGCAGAGCATCATAACGGATTTGTAACGCTTTGAACTGCTCAAAACCACAAACTTTGATGTATTTTATCTAGATTTTGTGTGATGAAATACGGATTTTAGGACTAAAAATCTGAATGATTAGATTTACGTAATCTGATACCCCTAGTGCAACCAGTTATCTTCAGAGGTGGCCGAGTTGGTAAACAGAGTTCATCTGTTTTTCAGTGAATTTCAGCACAAATTCAGCTATTCCGTGAAGGATTTAGAGAACATTAGTAAATAATCAAGGTCAACAAGGTGATCAGGTAAAATTTTACTTTTAGCCCCACGTGCAAAAAGGTTTTCTATCTCCAAATTGTTGACCTAAATCCAATTGAGAATCTGTGGCAAGACGTGGAAGTCAATCTTCAAATCCATACCAACTGTATTTGATTCTCTAGATTTGCAAAACTCCAACACAGCTGCACGTGTAATTCCAGTAGGGGGGCCGAATACATATGCATGCCCATACTTCTCACGTTGCTTATTGTAAAATATTTTACAAACCACAGATAATATTTCCTCCACTTCACAATTACAGGCTGCTTTGTATTGCTCTGTCACATTCAATCCCAACAAAGACGAACAAATTAAATTCATCATTTAGTAAATTAATAAGTGAAATAACTTTTCTCTTTGAAGAATATTGAATTAATGAATTACATATAATTTCCCTTTAGGATCAATAAAGTACTGTATTTTTCAATTTGAAATACTTTTTCAAAGCACCGCATTGTGTAGAATAAAAATTCAAGGTTGCTGCTTTTCCCAGACCTGCTACCCCCGTCTGGTCTCCATGTACTGCGTGTGGAGGAGAACGAGGTGGAACTGCGCTGGGATCAGCCAGACCACTCCCACCGAGTGCTCAGCATGTTCGCTGTGACCTACGCCCCCCTGGGCAACAGCACCCCCAAAACGGACTACCTGGACAAGCAGCGCTCCACTCATGTTCTGCGGGACCTGGTTCCCGGCATGCTGTACAACATTTCCACCGTCTCCATCAAACTCAAAGCCTACGGCAACGACACGAGCCAGCCTGCCACTGCGCTAATTCGCACAAGTGAGCATCTCCTTTTGTTTTTTTGTGTGTTTTTTTAAATGTAATTTGAGTTTCAACAATCAAACTTTCTGTGCCAGGACCTGAGCGGGTGGAAAAGCTGCAGCTGCTCAATGTGTCGTCCTCCCAGGTCTGGCTGAGCTGGCTGGTCCAGGCTGCTCATCATGCAGCCGTCAGCAGGGTGCATGTCTCTTTAATGCCTTCAGATGGGACCGAGCCTCTCACTGTTGCACTCAACTCGAGCGTCACTGAGCACACTTTCAGGTAAGACTTTGCTCTAAATGTTCCAGTGACTCCGCTGCAGCTCCATTTTTCTCCACTAGATGGAGGTGTTGATGTATTGCACAAGACAGAGTCCCTTTTAGGAGGCAGAGGGCAGCACTTTTTCCACAAATGTAAAGTTTCAAACAGCTCTGGACAAAACTAAGGATGAGTAAACACAACATGTGTCTCCTCCTTGTGTTTCACAGTTCATTACAGGCTGGTCACTTGTATACAGTGGATGTTTTGACTCAAAGTGGGATCAGACCAGATGAATTTCCTTCCACCAGTCACTCAGCAGGACCTCTGCAATTCTGGACAAGTAAGTAGACAGTTTCTCAAACACCACCAGGAGTCAACATTGTTTCAACACACTTTCCATTCACAAAGATTACCAACTCAGCGTTATTGTACAGAAAACAAATTATGCAAGCACTTTGAATCCTCATCTTAGACATCATGCTACCCAGGATCTGACCAGAGATAAAACGTGTATTCTTAATAGGGATGCAAGTGATCCATTGAGATGATTGATCTTATCAGTCGACTAATGATTAATTAATAAGCAGCCATTTTCTCAAAAACTTGAGTATTCTCTTGCATAAAGAGGGCCGACCGTCTTTTCAGAATCTCTGCTACATTTTTCAGAATATGTTGAATTTAAAAAAAGGTTTCAGCACTTCGTATCTGCTATGTTAGATACTGACTGAATAAATAGGAAATTTCACTTTTCTCACATTAATAAACTTAGACGTATTTATAAATATAACAAAACAGGAACCTCTTCGGTTGCTAAGTAGAAAATTAAGGGATTAAAAGATTAAAATAGATGAAACACTTGATTCCCCATGAACAGAGAGATGTTCACAGATGGTTACTCTTGAAAGAAAGTTAAAACTTTGCTTCATAAAACACATTAAGTCATTACAGCTCTAAAAATCAGCATTGCTTATTGGCATCGATCACGTTAATGGCATCGTCACATCCTCACTTTTGAAGCACATCAGCGCTATTATGGTGAGACGTAAGCAGAATGTTGAGTGTTTATATTTCAAAACAAAACCATATAAAGTGTAATTTGCATCCCATACTGGACTGTTGTGACCATTTCTATGTCCCATTTCGTGATATCTCCACCATCTTTGTTTCTGTATCAACTGGCTCCGCTTAGGGATGACCAGTGGCGCCCTCTGCTTGATAGCAGCCAAACTGCCACACTAAAAGAAGGTCTAAATGGATATTACTAGTTAATTGACTGGATCTAATTTAATCTAATAAACCATTAATCAACGATTAATCTTAAGTCGATTAATTGTTTTCATCCCTAGTTCTGATTTTTTGTGAAGACGTCTGTGGAGGACCTTTCCCTTGTGCTATGAGAGATTTATATGAATTACTGAGGCAAAAAACACAAGTCCAATAAAATTCAGAATCTGACCATTTAAATGTTTTACCCACAGGGCCTTATCCCCCACAGAATCTTTCCCTGTCGCATGTGACCCCCAATTCAGCGCTGATCACCTGGAGCCGCCACCCGCGACACGTCCCAGATGGTTTCGTGATCAACGTAACCCGTGGTCTGAATACCAGGAGTCGCTTCCTGCCTAATGGGAAGTTAGGGTCGTACACACTCCGTGAGCTGACACCAGGACATCACTACTACGTCGCTCTCATGTCTGTCCAAAACACTGGACAGGAACAGATCCACAGCATACCGCAGCACTTATCTTTTACCACCTGTGAGATACCGTGCCTACTGCTCTGTCTCTCCACAAATGTTAATACGTTACATTTGAATTACTCTGCTGTTGTTTCCGTCCGTTAACCTAGTGCCAACGCAGGTCAGGCCTGGGAGGAGGGAGCGGCCCACGGTAACGGGACTTGGGATCCAGACCGTCCGTATATTTCCCACATCTCACCCTCAAGACCTGGGCGGCAGCCCTGAAATAAAGAACTCTGAAGAGCTGTTCAGGTATTAGCAGGCGTCTGATTACAGTCCACTCTACCCTAAAACATGAACATCAGCAGCAGGTCCACTGTAAAAGCTAAGCAGTGTTTGTTCCTGTGCTGCAGATACACTGAGCTGGTTGACCGGAGGGGGAAGATAACGGCCAGGTTTTCCCACTTAACGCCAAAAGTGATCCGACATCGTACCAGTAAGTTTAAACGATCGCGTGAATATTTAAAAGAGATTGAAGACGGTTTACTTTAAGGCAATGGTTCCAGTCTCCTCAGTATGCTTTGTACAGTTTATTATGTTAGTCTGTCAACTTTATTTGCATTTCAGCAACAAGGCAGTTCAAAGTGCTTCACACCTTAAAAACATAATTCAGTAACCAATTATGAAACGAGCAATAAACATTAAAATTTGTCAGAGGCCATCATCAAAATCATCAAGCAAATATAAATCAAATATGTTGATCAATGTTCCAGTTGTTATGAATGAAGGCTCTAAGTAAGGTGGGGATTTAGCCTTGATTTAGAGGAACTCTAAACAAGAACAACTGGAAATTTTATTATTTTAACATAATACAATTTATAATTTAACATTAAAACCACAAACCGGTGGGGTTTTATGTGACACACCAACACAGGGTATTGCACAATTGTAAAGTGGAAGGAGAAAAATAGTTTTCAATGTTTTTAAAGACAATTGGTTGCACATAAATGTATTCAGGGGTGTCAGATTATAGGTGTGAGGGATGACAAATGAATGCCACACGTTTTAGGTTTTTATCTGTAAAAATGTTTGAAAACCATGCTAACTTTTTCTGGCAGCTTTTTTCTTCCATTAGTTAACTTTTTATTGAGGATTTTGGAGATTTTTCTTCACTTGCTGTAGCATATAGGCTAAACAGTAAAACCTTTTTCCAGATGTTATCGTTTGCTCTCAAGAATACATTTCCTCTTTAAGATTCTCCTCCACCTTTAATGGCGTTTCGACAAAACATCGTTTCAGGACGAGGAATGTATACAGTCCAGTGCCACATCTAAACTCTGTCAGAGTCATCATGGAGTAATTCATTCATTTCCTCGTTTCGCAAAGACACATGACAGGAAATGTTTCTCTTTTTTTTTTTTTTGCCTTGCAGGACCTCCACCTATCAGATTAGAAAAGATGGAAGAAACAACAAACAAAATTAGCCTTGCGCTAGAGATTGAAGAAAAAGCTTTGAGAACACAGCCTGGTAGGTATTTCATTGTACACTCTCTCTCTCGTTTTTAATTTAAATACTTTAGCAAAAAATGAAGCACAAGATTCCTGTTCTGGTGCACTGGAGTAGAGCTGGAATCTGTTGCGGACGGTATCAGCTGTGGATGATGTGAACTAGTGGGCCTGAAACATGAGACTGAAACTCATTCTGCTCCGAGGCTTTTAATGGCAGCTGCTGTCTTTAGAGTCGCCCCAGGACTGCCGCAGTCTCCCCTGCCAGAACGGAGGGACGTGTGTGAACGAAAGGGGCTCCGTCGTGTGCAGCTGTGCAACGGGTTTCAAGGGCAGACAGTGTGAACTGTGTAAGTATGTGTTTGTCTTCTTATACTCCACATACAAAGCGTGTGATTCAGACTCTGATCCCAATTGACATTCGGTTTTACGTGTTGTGTTTATTCTCAGTCTTTAGTCATGTAGACTGTGAAACTAGTACTTAATTTAAGCTCCTGCTGATTTATTTCCAGGTTTAAGTTCTCACCTACCATCGGTCGTAGTGAGTCTTATGAACCTGAAATAAACTAGTTGGATTTTCAGGCCTTCTGGTTGAGAAAGAAACATTTTCTCTGAAAGAAAACAATCCAGGTCAGGCAAAATCTCCCAGAACCTTTTGGGAGAATGGGTGACGCTCTGAAAACAATGGTGGTGGCAGCATCATGGTGTGTGGTAGCTTTTCTTCAGAAGGAATAGAAGTTTCTGTAATTAAATCACATTTTTTCAATTTTGGTTTTCATCCTGAAACCTTCAGGTATCAAAGAGACATTTTTAAAACTCAGCATCAGAGAGTCCATATCCACGTAAGAATGGCTTTCTAACTGTTTTTTTTACCTTTCTGTGTGTAAAAAGTACAGGAACTCAAACTTTTACATCCAGTAGGATTATGGATTTGGATACATTTTCAGTAGTAAGAGAATTCCAACCCCTTTAGCCTTTTCACGTTTTATCGTGTCACAATCACAAACTTTATTTGTACAGGGAAGCAGGGATTTAGGGAGAGAATCCCAAAGACAAATCCAGTCCAACCAATTTAATAAGGAAGTAGATGGTCTAGTGTGATCGGCTGTAAATACACGCCACAAAACCAAACATCATTTTCCTTCCACTCCACAGTTGTTCACTTCTTTTTGTTGATCTATAACAAGGGGTCACAACAAAATTCATTATTTCACGTGGTTGCAACGTGACAAAATGTGAATGTTTTAATGGGTGCAAATACTTCTGCACACCTGGTGTTCAAGCGTCGTTAAGAATGTTGAGGCAATGAAAGATTGAAAAAATGTTAAAACAGTATGACACCTAACAATCAGCAATGACCTCTTATATTAGCAAACTACAATAAAAAAATAGTTCCTAAAGATTAAAAACTGCTTCCTCTAATTAATGACACAATTTATTAGTAAACCCGCTGAAGAATAATGTTCCAAAACGTACCTTAGGACAAAAGATTTCATTGCTGTTGGGCAAAAAGCCTTTTATATCTCTATTGATCTCCTTTTACAACTGTTTGTTGTTAAGAGAACATAGAACATATGCGTTCTTTACAACTTCCTGGAGCCAAAAGGACACAAATGAAAAGTACCGAAAAGTGTTAAAAAGCAGCTGCTGACCAGAAAACTCTCAAGTGAGGGAACACACTTTCTTAGCCCTTTACTAAAAACCCAGCTCTGCCAAAACAGAGGAGGATTTATGAGTTTGAAGAACACTTTGATGAAGGAGACACTGGACATACCCCTTGTTCCCCTTAAATCTTGCTCTACACCCAAATATCCAGTGTCAGAGTTGTTTAAACATTCCTGTCCTAAAACCCATCCGTCAACCAGCGAGAAGGGCCCGGTTCCATCCCGCAAGACCCCTAAGCCATCTAGCAGGCTTTATCCCCTCCTGGCAGCTCTTACGGCATTCGTGTGTCCGCTGTGTTTCAGTGTGCCAGCGAGTGCCCCACCCATGCACCCGGCTCTTCTCTGAGACTAAAAGCATACCTGTCTGGGAGGGCGGAGTGTGCCACTATCAGTGAGTCCTGCTACTTCGCCTACTTATGCAGATTCAGGATTATGAGGAATGTGGGGGATTTTCATTTCCCATCAGATCCAGTGAATATGAGCTTTTCTTCCTCCCAGGTACAAAAGGACATATAAGGTACAGCAGGATGTGTGCTATCGGGAGATTTGTGAGCCAGTGAAAAGTCAAAGTAAGCATAACAAGCCGTCTGCTCACAAGTAACTTTATAGTCATCTAACTAAATGGAAACACTTGTATTTTCTTTCCTAACAGCCAGAAGAGCAAGCAGACACCAGCAGTAGTGGGTTTTTTTTCACAAGAAAATCAAAGTAGGTTTTAAGATCCTTTCTGCATGCCTCAGCAGAACGGCATGAACATGAACAAAATTCAGTTTGCTCTGTCTGAATTTCGACAAAACAAACTAAAGTTTCTGTAATTCTTTCCTCTAGAGCAAGCTGGATGTTGATGAAAGTCATCACTGTCATGTGGAGAACCTCCTAGCTGCATTTTTGGTGTATATAATCTACTTGAAGTATCTAATTATGGTGATTTTGTTTTGTTTTGTGCTGAGAACCCCTGTCAAGACCCACTGTAACCATTTCACAACCGTTCGCTCATCCGGATACAGATCTTCCATCCTGGAAATTTCATTTGCAGGAAAAGGAAGGGATGACGGATGACTGACCCCCACGTTATTTATGACGTTTGCTGGCAGATACTATTTTCACACTTTTTAAGCAAATTTGGATAAGAGACCTTATATACCTCATTTCCATGCAGAGACACAAGGAGAGGGTTTTATTTGTGCTCCAGCTGCAGGTTTGTCCCTCAGGGAAATAATCACAGAATGCTCAGAGTCCCTACATTTTCCTCATGTGTCCTTATGAAATAATAGAAAATGTACAATACATCATCACCACAGCCCATGAATTGATCTCCTCTGCCAAGTGTTTTCTCTGTAAAATATCTTACTCTGTCTTAGCGGGCATCACTGCTTGCTACTCTGTAAATAGTGTTTATAGATCATTTTGTAGGTGGATATTTTATTAATAAAAATGATAAAAATGGTTTGAGATTTCTTTGTCCTTTCCGAATGTTAGAAAATAAGTGGCTTTTTTTTATTATTCTATCTTTGAATAAAGTTCTATATATTTAAGTCAAGCCACTGAAGATGGTTCGTTTTAAGTCTGGTGAACCATTTATGTGTTTATTTGGCAATATGCTTTGGTTCATTATTCCAATAAAAACATGCAATCGTGACCCATTTCCGTTTTTTTTAGCAGGGGCAAGTACTGTAGGTGGCTTTTATGTGAATTGTGTAGTTAGCATATTGATAGCATCTGACCTTTGTGAAAACTTGGTGACACCAGAAAGGAGCCTACTTTCTTCTGCAGTCCTCTAACAGTGAGTTTAGGATATATCGAATTTTTTTTATCATCCTATGAGTGGTGACTGTATAAATATTTCTCCTCATCCAGACTTTGGCCAGTGGCTAAAATAATTGAGTGTCTATGTCATGTTATATTTATACTGTAAGGCAACAGAAATTCAGGAGTTACTATTGGAAATCCGCCAGAAACCTTTGTCAATGTATAATAGCAAAGTATATAACAAGAACAATAAAAAAAAGTTTTAGATTCACTTCAAAGAGATTGTTGCCGGTAATTGTGCCATTGGATATTTCTTAATCTGTATAGAAATGTTTATTTGTTAAATTCAAAGTTAGATTTCTTAAATAATAATAATAATAATAATAATAATAATAATAATAATAATAATAATAATAATAATAAATATTGTGTGAGACGATGTTACAGATTTTTTTTTTTCAATACTCAATAAACAAAACATGGAAAGGGTTATTGTCATTTTGGGATCAAATGTAAATTTTGCATTTATTTTCTTTTTTATATGTAGTAGCCTACACAGCCCACCTCCAACTTCAGACTTGCCGTCATTATTATAGGAAATTTGAGTTCTCGCTTATGTGGCTTTAAAGGATCCTGTTTTTATAAAGCACAAGTCAAGGACAGGTCCTGCGTTCGCACTCTAAAACCTAATCTCTTCATAATTCAGTTAATGCATATATGTTTGTAAGACTATTTAGTGTAAAATATCATAAGTCGAGTATATCTAATAATGTGAATTACTAAAAAGTAACTACAATAACTACTTAAAAGTTGTCTAAAACGATACTTTTAATCTGACAAACGCGCCTCAATGGAACGCATATTCCAACATTTACAGAATAGTCAGAGCATTTATGGTTTTTATTCGAACGTACCTGAATCGGACGCGCTTCAGAAATATTTCCCACAGCACCTGAACGCGGCACTCAACTCCTGCGGTGGGAGCAGCGAGCGCTCCGCGGCCCCCCTCCTCCCTGCTCCGAGTGAAAACTGAGATAGTGAGGAAAAAGCAACGGGAGGACATACCAAGGAGGCTTCATGTGTTAGCGACTCTACTGCTTTCGGGTACTTTTTTTCACCCTTGTTTCGTTTTTAACCGCACAAATCAATGTGCATCCATGTGGCGACATCCAGCACGTCTCTTATTCGGCTGGAAAACGTCGTAAATGTGAGCGCGAGCGCGGCGAACGACAGTTAGCACAACTAAACTCAAGTTAGCCTCCTCTGGCTAACTTAGCCTGTTTCTGCTCGAAAGAAAACACTTAAAAACAAAAAAACATAACAAATTTGTGGCTGAAATAGTTACAGTAATTAGTGACGCTGCGGCGTAATTTAACTCGTAATGTTTCCTCCACGGATTAACTTCACGGACGGATGAGAAAGAAACTATCGACTGTTGAGGAGGGAACACGACAGCGAGCCAGACGACCACTGCTATGTTGGGGTTGACTGTGAGCGCTGGCAGCCCGTCTGAGAGCCGGGGCTGGCCTCACTCGGTGCCCTGGAGGCTCGGGGGCTTCTTCTTCCTGCTGCTGCTGGAAGGCGCCGGCTGCCTCGCCAGCCACAGCGTTCCCTCAGGCGTCCACATCAACAACAACAACAACCCCCGTGTCAACATTTACATGAGCGTGGAGGAGGTGAAGAAGTTTCTAGGTAAGTAGGCCTTGTTATAAAGTCAGCTGTGAATGGATCCCAGTCTGCCTGTGTTTCTGTTTAAGGGTTTTGTACTTGGACGCTGCGTCTCTTATTGGGACGTGATCAGATAAACACAACAAAAACAGCAGGTAGCTAAGGTGAGAGGAAAACCAGAAAAAGAAAATGTTATTTTGAATAAAAATAAAAATGAATAAAATACATTGCGAGCAAGTTATCCAAATAACACTACCCATACCATCCACACGGTGAAGCATAGTGATGGCTGTGTCATGCTGTGGGGTTGTTGTTCTTCAGCTGAGTCAGGCTTAATAGAGCTAAATACAGAGTAAAGCACAGAACTTGAGAAAGTGGGAGAATTTCACCTTCCAGCACTAAATGTACAGCCGGAGCTAATCCAATTTTTCTTCAGATCAAAGCATAATCACGTGTTGGCGATTACCCTCTCTTTTCTTTTTTTAATCATTTTTTTCTCCGAAGAGTTTTTTGCGGCGCTGGTGGCTCGCATTTTCCACAACAGTAGGCTGACGGGAGGGGGGAGGAAGGGGGGGGAAGACATGCGGCATCGCCGGGACCGGGAGTCGAACCCGCGACGTCCGCGTCGAGGACTGAGGCCTCCAAGCGTGGGGCGTGCTAAACCACTGCGCCACCACAGCACGCCCCGGCGATTACCCTCTTAAAGTCCTGACCTAAATCCAGTTGGGACTCTTGGCAAGCCTTTTCATCCAGAATGACTGAGCTTGAGATTGAAGAATCAGCAAAAACTTCATACTCTATGGCATGTAAGCTGGCAGAAAAAAGAACCCCGAGACTTTCGGCTGTAATTGTTTTATTCAAAATATTGGCTCAGCTAAGCTAAGTACACGGCTACACTTCCCTGATTATTTGTTAAAACTGTGTAATTGTCCTTATTTATTCTCAGTTTTGCGTTATCTTGTGTTTGTTTGACATATGATCGAAAGAAAATGCATTGAATTTGTGCTCGTATGACAATATCTTATTTTCTTATGAAGTCATACTTGACAATAAACATTAGAAAGAAATGTAATGTAATTATGGTTTAGTCTTTTGCCGTAGAACTCAAGATTTGCTTCTTAAATACAGGCCTGAAAGGAACGATTATTTCAGTAATTATTATTATTAATAATATTATTAATTGAATAATTATCACATTCTACAGATTGTGGTTTCCGAAAAGATAATTCTAATCTACGTCTGCAAATAAGGATTATTTTAGTAATCGATAATCGGATAGAAAAAATCAACTCAAATTTTTTGTTTAGCCACTTAAGCTTATTTTACACAACAGTAGAAATGCATAACAATACAAAGAGATAAGGGTCATTTTCAGCCTTCTGTGTAAGTACAGTCAGTTCAGTGTTTTAATCTGAAATGAAATCATCTTTGTGCAAGTTTTTTTTTTTAAAATTAGTTCCTGCTCTTCTCTTCAGACATTTTTGCTGACTATAAACTAACCCCGATTACCAGACAACTATATATAGCAGAGTAATTCATACTTAATTAAAAAGGTTTTTCAATTTCCACTTATAATTAAGAGAAGGAACAAAATGGCCTTGAGGCTTGTCTGATGTTTGCGTAAAAATAGGGGAAAAAACTATACACAACACAAACAACATACAACCCCCAAATCCTACATTTTGAAGCCTCAGCAACAAAGTAGTTTATGACGTGGTCGTCTGTTTTAGCACAGCTGTGTACGCTGTTATTCATGTCTTTGGTGCAGTGTGTATAATCATCGGCCACATCAGTCATTTCAGCCATCTATGGTGTCAAATAGACAAAAAGTGATAAAGCTGTGAATTAGTCTGGATGTTTGATTGTTTTTGTATTTATCTTCTTTGGATGTAATGGCATGAGGTTTTTCTCTTCTAAGTCTGTGTATGCATTGCTCCTTAACTGTTGTTATGGGTTTTAAATTGTGTGGGAGTGGCTCCTTACACATTAACACAGAAACTGAAGCAGTGAAATCAGAAGAAAGCTTTCTGCTTTGGCCAGGGTTCCATAAAAAATGAGTTTGTCATCAACCTATAACCGCGTTAGCATGTGTTCGTGGGTCAACAGCGATATCGTTTTCTATTTAGTGGATTTATCAGCAGGTGGAAGTACATGGTGTCACAAGACTATTGTGTTAGCCAGTTCATTCAGTGAAAATGCAGTTATTCAGAGCTGCTAAGCATCAAATAGAAGGACTTGTTTGCTTGTGACTATATTTAATTTGCTTTGATGCTTCAACTCATTCAACACCAGACTGAACAGCCATTGTGAAAGGGAAATGCGCCATCATCCAGTATTTATGCTTAACATATTAAGATGTAATTAAAGGAACACCTGGTGACTCAAGTCAATACTGCGTCAAACTTTGACAGTCCAACTAGGAAAAGAGTGAGTAAAACGTGGCCGTTATAAGATGCAAGGAGCATCATTTTTCTAAAAATTATATTCTGCCTCAGTTCAGGTTTGCAAAGTTACATGTGAAAATTATGTAATTTGAAAATACTGGCAGAAAGTTTGGCTCCAGTGAACAGAATATCAGCACAAACATAATTCTATCAATTGATCGGCTAAAGAATTGGCACATTGTGCAGCTTTTTCATTTAAATGCTTAAGCCTTTTTTTAACACAATATTAGAGATGCATTAAAAGATGCAAATAAGCCAATAATTCAATTACTTTTATAAATAAGAAGTCAAAAATGTATGTTATTCCCTAAAATGGAATTACATAACATTCCTTTAGTGAACAATTGATCATTTGTAGCAAAGGATGCATCTAGAGCTAAAATAAAAATACTGTTTACTATTCAGTTTATTTTTTGGATTAATAAATAAATAGATATCAAAAGGTGCTTAATTGAAGATTTTTTTTATTTAAAGTGTATATATATTTTTTGTCCAGTTTTGGCTTAATTACTCCCCTGAGTGTAATTATCTATCTGGACAGAAACTTGTTTTATTACCTTTATTAGTTAAATGAAATGTTACAGAAAGTATACTATGCATTATTTAACTAGGATAGAACATTGAAATGATGCAAAATTGAATTTGGCAGTTCAGACTTGAAAGCAAACAAGAAGCTGGCGTCGGCCACAACGACGCCTGATTGGTGCAGCTGTAAAACAATTGAGGTTTCCTCAAATATTTCAGACAGTCACATGAAGACAGTGCACTGATTTCAGGAACTTCAGATTCAGTTCAGGATATTACGTATCTGTTTCTATGGTAACTGATAGAAATCTGACCTGGTCCAAAGCAGGTCTGGGTTCCACTGTAGCGGTTCCACTGTTAGATTCACGGTTAGAATCTAACAGTCTGCAGATTCTAATTCAACATGATTACATTGGTAACGACCATCAAAGCAACAATTCAAACCTGTTTTCTTGGTTGTCTGTCACACATTTCAGCAACAAGGCAGTTCAAAGTGCTTTACACCATAAAAACATCATACACCCACCAATTATCAAACAAGCCATAAACATTTTGTCAAGTGCCATCATCAAGTGAATACACATCAAATATATTGATCAGTTTTCCAGTATCAACAATAAACTGATCGGGTTTTTAGCTTTGATTTAAAGGAACTCTGTGTTTCAGCAGTTTTTTTGCAGTTTTACTGAAACTGCTGTTTCAGCAAAACAGAAGTTTGTGGAGGTTTGTCTGCTGAAACAAACCTCCACAAATCTGGAGGTTTGTTCCAGATTTGTGATGCATAAAAAACTGAATACTGCTTCTCCATGTTTGGTTCTGGTTCTGGGGATGGAGAGCAGAACCAGAACCAAAAGCCCTGAGAGGTCTGGAAGGTTGATTCAACAACAACAACAGCAGGTCTATAATATTTTGGTGATCACCATATACAATTTATTAGTTTTCTATTGCTTAAATGAGAATCATTTACTCCTGTTTAACATCAGGTTTCAGCTCTCCTCTCCATTGTAGCTACAGTCCAGAAGAACATTTATGTTTTTCCAAATTTTTTTATGTTTTACTGACTGGTGAAACTTTGAGTCAGTTTTACATTTACTCCCTTCCTGCTCGTTCAGATTTTCTCTGTGCAGAGACCGAAACACTGAGGCACTTCTCTAAGCATCTCTGGTTGATGCAGTCTTCGCATAAATTTTCTGCTTTTGGAGCAGATGATAACTTTCCCAAACAGCCCGACTCCCCAGGGTTCAGTAAGGAAAACATCCTACCTCAGCTGAGCTCTGGTCCAGGGCTGATGGACCGGCGGCATCCCTTAATTGCCTTTCCATGTGACTAACGGGTAATGAACCTGAAGCTCGTGTTGGATTCACGTTCTTTTCTACTCTTCATCTCCCCACATCAGTTCTTGTCTTAACTCACACAGGCTGTTAGGATTTTAATGGTGTTTCTGAGATTGCAGACATAGTTTATCATGATTTTGTACAAATTTATTTTTGAAGTCAAAGATTGGGGATTTTTTTCCCCCCAGGTTTGGTTTAATTTCTCTCTTCCTTAGAAGTTAAGCCTGCAGCTCAGCCTGTCTCAGTAAGTAATGAATCAACTAATCGCATGATAAAATAAAATGAGCTCGATAATTTTCATGCTGATGATAAATATGTATTTTTTTGAAGGGTAATTTTGTTCACAGAGACATCGTGATCCATTGATCCATATGACTTTGTGTTTAATGCCTTGAAATTGGGCCTGTCTTTTTAATAAGCTCCTGCACTTTTTGAAACTCAGCCTTGAGGAAGTGATCACAACATGGCCCTTCTGTCAACCCTTTAACAATGTTTTTAATCAGGATTGCACTGAGAAGTAGCTGCTGTAATGAGCTCAGCAGTTCCACCAGAGTGTTTGCTAATTGCAACCGGCTAGTCTGAAGGAGCTGAGTGTTGGAGTCGCAGGGGAGGGCTCCTCTGTGAGGCGGAAGCCTGGAAACTGCAGGGGAAGCTTTGTCCTTGAAGGCCCAACTAGATGTTTTGCACAGCTGAATGATTGCCATGGGAGATTAAAGGATTTCTCAAACATGAATGAAAGAATCAAAGCAACACTCCATGTATGTTTTCGATGAGAGAATAACATTACAAATGACATAATTAAAAAGTTGATTTTACATAATGCTGCCCCTCTAATGGTGACAAAACACTTTGTTTAATCATCAGAATACTGTTTCTTACCATCGTGTGCTGCATCATGCACTTCATGTTTGAGATTTTTGGTTTAGTTCTCAGATTCAGAAATACTCTGAATCAAACTTTCCATGCATTTTGAACAGCTCAGTGCATGTCAGGTTCTCTCTCTCTCTCTCTCTCTCTCTCTCTCTCCCTCTCTCTCTCTCCCTCTCTCTCTCTCTCTCTCTCTCTTTCTCTCTCCCTCCCTCTCCCTCCCTCCCTCCCTCCCTTTCTTCCTCCCTCCCCTCTCCTCCTCCAGAGGCTGAAAGGCAAAGCCCAGGCTTTGAAAAAGAGGCATGATTGGCAGCAGCATTCATTTCCTTCATGCCACTCTTCAAGAATCCTCTGGCCGAACAGAGGAGCTCCTACTTTCACATCTTTTGTTTGAGCTGCTCCCGCTTACGTGAGGTTCTGTAAAACTGAAACCCTTTGTGTGTGTGTGCATGTGTGTGTTGTTGGCATACTGGATCCCAACCACGTTGTCCTTTCTCCATTTTTCAAGTCAAATTATCTTGAAATGTTTCTCCTGTTCAAGTCTAGACTGTGGAAATACTGTCTAAACTGTTAAACGAGATACAAGAAACTTATTTTTGTAGCTCTTATTTAATAGACTGTACACTTTATAAGGCAATGCATCGCTGTTAAACTATAAAAAAACAAAACGGTGTGTTTGTTCTTCAGCGAACACTCCATCGTTTCAAAACGAGAAACTTGTTCCAAAAATACCCGAGTAGGGATGGTGTATTTGAGACGTCACCTAAAGATACATCCGTGTTGACACAATCGGGCAAGCAGAGTTTTTTTATATATATATATTTTTTTAGGAAACCAGTTTATATTTATGTAATGAACTGGGGAGCTTCCTCGCAAAACATATGAACACAAATGTGGCCGCTGTAGTGGGACATCGGCGAACTGTGGCACTCAGGCTCACTTGTTTTATTCCCTTGAGGCGCGTGACGAAGAAGAGAAGAAAATTGATGCACGGCCTCTTTGAAGTGACCCAAAGGAAACCACAGAGATTGGGACTGAATGTGTGTGTTTCCTCTGGCTGTATGATGCTTTTAAATGGACTTTTTTGTATCATCTGGTGATGCTGTTGCAGGGTTTCTGTAAATACTTAGCATTAGGCTTTGGTCAGAGGGGACTAGACTCGGTTCTACTTGTTGATTAGATGGTTGCATCTGGTTTGCCACAAAGCGGTGATGTCCAGACGTTTTCCAACGCAGGCAAGAGATGCCCAGTTGAAAGTACGGGTGGGATTTTTTTTCTTAGTAAAAATGCAAAATTTTTTAAATTATTTTTACTTCATATGGAGTATTTCAATTAAAGAGAGACTTGATCTGTAACTCGACACAGTGTTTTATTAAAAAAGCATTTTTTTTTTAATCTTTTGCCTCTGATTTCTTTCTTCTCAGGAATACAATTACTCTTTCATCAGAAATACTGAATTTAGCCAGTGAGTGTTTACGGTCTTGCTTAGTATGAAATCAAAATGAAAGCAAAAAATGTTTCTTTTATTAAAAAAGGCACCCAAATTCTTTGTTGCTCCATTAGAGACCAAATTTGAAGCATTCTTAATTGCATTTTAGGCGGTTGCATAAAATTATTGCAAGACTCAATCACTGTTCATATTCACGTCTCTTTTGTTTAATAAACGCACAATGTGGTATTTTTCCACTCAGATTTTTTTCACCATCTCCTGTCTTCCTGCATCTCACTTAATGTAAAACAGCATATTGTGGGATTGCAACAACTGTCACTGAAACGCATGACCACCAGGAAAAAGTTAATAAACTTGTTTTGTGACATCATTTGGATCATTTTAAGATTTGCTTCAGCTCTAAAGAGCAAGCCTTTGTAGATACCTAGTACCAGCATGATGCTTTGTTAAAATCTATGCGATGTTTTCAGTAAAACAAGGCCTTGTGGTTCCATCAATATTACAATGCATTTCTGCAGATGGCAGTAAGACCACAGGGACTATCTGGCTCATTTTATTCTCTCAGGACATGCTGACAAATTTAGGAAAGATGAGTTTGATGATATCAACTATAATTCACTTACTCTTTGGTTACCTAGCAACATCTTGTTGAGTAATTTGCACAAAGGCAGTTTCAGGTTTCACCATTGTGCCTCATAAAACTGCTTAGAAATGAACAACAACAGTGTGAAGTGATAACTGGATAAAACAGGAAAGGTTATGCTGTCAGTGTAGCAGTATTTCAGATATTTAAAACAACAAAAAAACAACAATCAATAATTACCTATCGACTGGTATGAGGTGCTTATATTGTGGTAGGTTTTGCAGACATATCGCCAAACCCTGCTGTGAACATCATTGTAACGTGAAAAATACTAGAATTGTTTACAAAAATAAAAAACTGATTCATTAAATTGTAAAATGTGAACCTAACAAAGTAGTCCATGATATTTACAGCCGGATGTTGCACCGTTAATGATGCTGACTGAATCACAGAGATGTTCATGTCAACGTTTCTAAGATCACCACTTTCTCATCAAATGCATCCTATCTAGTATTCATATAACCCTTCATTGGGGTTAGGGTAGAAAGGCAACAGTGAGGACATCCGTCTTGTTCCATTGTCATATCAGGATAGTTTTCATGCATTCACTCTCTTCACTCTCTCAAACTTGTATCTTTGGCTTCCTTTCCTCCTGCCTCCTGCTGCTATAGGTTTGTTTGAGCCTCAGGTGAATCATTTTCTGCCTCCCCAGTTATTGTGGCTTTCTGGAGAAAGGTCGGGCTGATGGCAACCTCCCGAACACTCGGCGACGGAGGCTTTTAGAGGTGGCGTGTTGGCTCTGCGCACAACTAGCTCTTTGTTGTATCTGTCCCGGACCTGACCACTTGACCGCTGCCTGTTCTCCTCTTTCAACGTCATCCACAGCCTGTCAAAGAGCAGAACATGCAGACCGAAATGCCACAGAAAGCAGCTTTTCCTTGCACTGATTGGTCTGTTGTTGGGTTCTAAAGCAGTCTTTATAAGGCATCCACGTTTGCTTCACTCCATTTTTTACTCATGATGAGGTTCGCCACCAGGGTATCAAGTTCAGTTTTTAATTTCTGAACCTGAAAGAGAAATGAGTCATCGTTTCTCCCTGCCAACACTTGAAAGAGAAGTTGATGTGCCCTGTAGCAAACTGCTGTGAAGCTGGATAGTGGTTGAAGGCAGAAGACTGATTACACTTGGCAGCTCTCAAATATATATTGTCTGAAGTTAAACCCAGTACCTAGTTATACTCAGATCTAATGGCATGGTTAGGCTGATCAGGATACAAGTAAACCAGTCTAACTATGACAATTCCCCACTGTGCTGAGTGATAAGATCTCTCTTACCCACTTTAATACCGAGAGCTAACAGATCCAACCAAGCCTGATCCAACCTGACTAATTAACATAAATTATAGACCTAAGCTCGAAGTAAACCCGCCATAATTTGAGTACGCAGTGTGACTTCTCTTGTTCTTAGCTTTTGTATAACGTCTTCAAGCTCCATTTTAGCGCTTCCTGTAACCACACTGTAAATTATCTGGGATGTGTGATTGATAGGAGCAGAGCAGGGCGGAGCCAGGTGGACATCCAGTGCGCTGCGCTTGTTTCAGTCTCATGAACACCTTGCTTTCTTTCCTTCCTGAACAGGGCAAACTGCCTAGTCCTCTATTTGTAATAATTAGATTAACAATACTTTATATTATGTATTTTCGTTTGGCTTTCTCTATGCTGTTGACAACAGGTCCATTAGCTGACAGAGCAAAGATTACAAATCAGTAAGGATTCATCATCAAAAAACAACCAGACATTTCCCACACAAAGAACAGTCAGTCCATTACAGCGTTAGGTTTTCAGGCTTGATATTTATTGACTATAATTAATCGCCTGTAATCAGGTGATTAATAAGTAATCATCTGAACACAGCGGTGGTTGATTAGCTAATTTGGGTCGCCTTCTGTTTTGTTTTTTATTTGAACCAAACCACTGAATTCCACAGCACATCTACATGTTAAGATTATCAAAGTCAAGCTAGCAACAATGGCCTACTTTCCTTGCTATTTTTTATAAATAATTTTATTAAACTGTGAAGTGAGATATCATTGGACCTTGTTATCTCTTTGTCTTAGTGCTGACAATTAAATTAACTGTAAACTGGCTAATTTCAACAACAGCTGGTTTTTTTTGTTGGTTCAAGGACCGCTGGTTCTGAAACAATGATTGTATTCCTCCACCTCGGTGGCCTGAGTGTACCCAGGTGTGTCGGGAGGGGAGTTTCCCATCACTTCTTCTATTTTGGCCTCCTCCTTTGCTGCCGCTGTAAATCACTTGACACTTGCAGAGAGAAATGGAAATGTCCGACTTGAAATGAACTGAAAACATGACATGTACTGGAATCCAAAACCTCATTTCCCACGGGCCATTTTAGAAGCCTGTCAGGATCAAATATACTCTTACAAATACTGTGATGCTTTGACCAAACTTTGTAACTGAACAGCGGCTCTGTTACAGACACATTTTATTTATTTATTTATTTATTTATTTATTTATTGAGTCATTCATTATTGCAGAAAGCAGTGCATGTGAGTCAGGGATCAGACTGCAGTGGTTACACTTCCTTTAGCTCAGGAACCTCTTATTCCCAACTCTCAGCCTGTGTACACACTGACCTTCTGCTGTGTCCGTCACCTTTCATTCCTGTTTTCAAACTCTTGTCAGCTTGCCTTAATTAATAAAACTGCTCAGATATAAATTTGGATGTAGATCGTATTTTCTGTGGGGGGAAACATCCTTCTCTATTTGAAGTTGTGCTGTCCAGCTTCCTGGTTGAGAACGTTTTGAGCTAGACGGACACGAAACCAGCATATCAATCTTTGACCCATCATCCTAAATTTAAGGTTTCTGTTTTTGTAAAAAAACAAAAAAAACAAAACACTAACGAGGGTGAAAAAAATACGATTTGAGTGAAACAAAGTGTCTCTGTGGGCTTGTCAGGTGCTGGTTAATGTAACACGTGTCTCCTCTTTAGTTTGGTAAATGTGTAGGAATGTCTTTGTCTGCAGCAGGAGAAGACACGGGTTTGAAGCAGGCGCTCAGAGAAAGCCTGGAGGGGACTGCGAGAGGCCGGGCCCGTTTTTGATTCTTCTCTTTAAAGTCCATGTTCTGAAAGTCACCATCAAAGAGTCGTAGCGCGGCTGCTGCTGCCTCTGCTGCCGCCTCTGCTGCCGCCTCGGGTCAGAATCGGGGATTTCATCACTACGCATTAGACTTTGATGCAGAGGGAAAAAAAACCTCAGATGAATCACTTTAAGGCTCTTTTCATGTTGATTACAAAGCAACATCAGGATTTGTTTGCCTTTCTAATCTATGGTCTCCTCTCTTGTGCTTTATACTAGCCCTGCTTCTTATGAGTAAAGAAACTGCTTTCTCTCACATGTTGAAGTTTTTTTTTGTACTGTACTTTTAAATAGTAGTCGCAAATCCTAAATAAGAAATTTTCAGCATTTTGTTTTTTGTAACAAATGGAGAGAAGAAGAAGAGAGCATTCTTTAAAACAAAGTCGTACATGTATTTCTAAATACAAGTTTACTGTGTGCGTGCGTGCGTGTGTGTATTTCCTAGAGCAGACATGTTCAAACTTTTCGTCACAGTGGGTTGAAACTGTCAAGTTCAAAGTAGCTGTGGGCCACAAAAATGACATAATATTCTTTTAGTTCATAAAAAATGGGAAAACTACTTTACTTCTTGTTCTGTTTAATGACATAATAAATGCACAATATTTGACCAAAAACAAATAAATTAGCTTACACATCATTTTGGCAGATTTTGAAAAGGATGCAAACCTTTCCATGTCCAGGTTCAGCATCAGAAGGCTAACAGCGCAAAAGGGTGAAACTGGAATCTGTTTAGCCTTCCTGTTATCTGCTGGAGGTATTCCTCTCTCCTGATGTAGAATAACAAATTTGATTGCTAGCTATCTTTTATATTATCTTTCACTCTGTTTAAATCATCTGTAACTTGTTTGGTCCACAGGTCTGGATGCAGAGCTCTACTACGTCCGAGACGACATGGTGAATCACTACGCTCTCTCCTTCAACATGCCTGTTCCCATTGAGACTAACAGCCTTTATTTCACCTGGTATTCCAGGTCAAAGGTAAGGATTCAGATCCTTATGTCCCTAACTACCTCTCTACACATTAAATATTAGTATGTTTGTTGATATTAATTTGTCATTTAAAGGTCGACTACCAGCTTGGATTCTTTGTGGAGAACCCTTCTGTCCTGAAGACTCCAGGGAGCAACATCTCCAGTCAGGGCGAGGTTCCCCGCGTTCCCTCAGGTCTATAAAACGTTCCATCTTTAGTTGTATCACTCACCTCATTGGTCACATTTAAAACACTTTGAAATTGCATAATTTAAAAGAATGACCAGGATGCTCATTGTTCACTTAGTTTACCAATTTCATGTTGTTTTGAAACCTTTGCTGCTCCAGTTTTTACTGTGAAAATTTGCACTTTGTAGAATTGTTCTGATTTATCAAATGAATACAGATTTATTTAATAGAAATTTTAAAAATAAGGATTTGGATTGTTGTTGGTTTTTTTGTAATCAAACTCACTCACTTTGTGGTGTTCATTTAGAGATACTTGTAAGAAATTTTGCTATATTTTCAAAAAGAAATAAAACAAGGGGGAAAAAATAAGCCGACAAGTTCCACACACACGCAAAACATTTTTATTCTTTAAAGAACTTGAATAGTTTGATCTTTGTAACCTGCCACAGTGCACTTTAACTTGACATCAAGTAAGGCTGAGTGTAGCAGAAGTAACTAATACTGCCACCTGCAGGTTGGAGTTAGCAGTTACTTACACTCAATGTCTTTTGACCATTAGCACAAAAGAAATTTGGGAATCTGTTGATTTTTGGGTAAATTTCTGCAATTGTGGAATTGTGAAAACCTGGAGTGGCTGATAAATATTACTTTTAGTAGAAAAAATATCGAAAACTGAAACGCCAAACTCTTTATTGCCACCAGTCCAGAGCTTGGTGGCGTCTGGTTCTCTGTGAACAGGTCATCAGTTTGTTACCATATCTAAGAAATGACAGACTGAAATGCTACAGGAAGAACAAAGATGAAACACAAATTCCTTGCCATTGTTTGAGACATCTGGGAAATCATTTTTTGTGAGAAGAAAAGCTGAATGCTGCAGTGAGTCCAGCTCTGTGCCAACAGCCTTTCATCCTGATCCAGTCCCTGCGTGGGGTAAGGGAGTTGGTTTCTTCAGAGGTCTGCCCAGGAGCACTGCCAGGACTAAAGAGTGGGATTTGGTTCAGAATCACAACATTAAGATGTTTGACTTGGAGTCATGAAGCTCTGCTGAAACCCTGTAATCAGTTTTCAACAAGCCAGTGGATAAACTGTAATCAACTCCAAGCAGCTTCAGGAAACAGAAGGTCGACATCGTCACTCAAGATTTGTCTCGCTGGTCGTACGGCGTAGAAATGCTCCATGTCTGAGAACCGTTTTTCTCCAAACGATTTGGAGCTCAAACCAATAAAAAAAAGAAAAATAATAAATTCTAGATCAGGGATCTGCAGCCTGAGGCTCCTGAACCCAAAGACGTTCTTCCACAATGGCGCCTAATAATTTTGACTCAAAAAAAAAAAAAGAAAAGTTTTGTAGAGTTTTGTAAATGAATCATATGTATTCATTTCTCTTATCCACAGACGTTGTGTATGTCTTTGGCTAATGTCTGTGCTTCCTCTACAGTCTTCAGGGTGGACATCGTCTGTTCAGAAAACGTGGATGAAGAGGCGTTTGTCACCATGCAGCTCAACCTGACCAGCCACACCAACTTCACAGTGCTCAACTTCAAGAGGAGGAAAATGTGCTTCAAAAGTACGATTTCTGGTTCTGGTTAGAGTTGCTTATTGCAACAAAACTGAGACAGTGGAGCTGAGTCTGTTGTCTGGATGAGTTTCCCCCCCCCCCATTTCAAACAAACAAACAAGGAATATTGTTCCCATTGTATGGTGGGACAGCTGTGGTTGCATGAATGAACTGCAAACACTTATGATCTATCATTATGTCGGATCATAATGTGCATGTGGGAACCGTGCCCTGTTAACGTACTTACACCTCTTGAACGCTTTATGATTTGTTTACAAAATAAACACAAACTTTAATGTGTTTTACAGGGATTTTACATGATCCAACACTATGCTTGGTTTTCAAAATATACTCATTGAAGTGGTTTATTAAGGATTAATACCTAATGGAATCACCTTTCCAGCTGCTTATTGTTTAGGGATATTTCCCTATGGTTTTACACATCAAACCAAAGGTTTTAAAGGAGCAATGTTACGTAAAATAAAATGTTTTGAGCTTTTCATCATGTTACTTTAACATTATTCCTTCATCAAAAAGTGTTGCTTTGATTCTTTAGTGCGTGTTTGAGAAATCCTTTAATATCCTTTAATCTGTCCAAAACGCGTAGCTAGCGCTATCCTCACCTTCAAGATGAAGCTCCTCCTCGGAATTGCAGCTTCAGAGCAGCTCTTCCCCGCAACTCCCCCACTCAGCTCCTTCAGACTAGCCAGTAACAATTAGCAAACACCTGATGGAACTGCATATCTGCTGAGCTGATTACAGAAGCTGCTTCTCAGTGAAACCCTGGTAAAAATGCTGTTAAACGGTTAATAGAGGAGCCATGTTGTGATGACTTCCTGAAGGCAGAGTTTCAGAAACAGCAGGAGTTTTTAAAGAAACAGAGGCCCAATTCCAAGGCTTTAAATTCCAAAGTCAAATTCCTCTTTAGTCATATTTGACATATACAGCATTTTATAGCAAATGAAGGATACAAGGTTTCCAGCACCTTAGCATTTTGTCCCCACAGCATGACTGCCTCCACCTAGCTTCCTTCCTCCCTGATGAACATTATCAGAATGACAGCCATACCTTTGCAGTTTTTGCTTGCTTTCAAAGCTCTAAATTCATACAGTCTACAATTAGGTTGTTTATGAAGGTTGCCTGGATTTTGTTTTGGAATGTCAGA
Source organism: Alfaro cultratus (assembly GCA_903066825.1). Taxonomy (NCBI): domain Eukaryota; kingdom Metazoa; phylum Chordata; class Actinopteri; order Cyprinodontiformes; family Poeciliidae; genus Alfaro; species Alfaro cultratus. Next base: position 29,122 of record CAEFZX010027608.1, on the reverse strand, counting down.
ATATAGATTGTCAGTGAAAAAATACATCCTACAATTAAGATTTTGATTTGTACAATAAAAATCGGGTTGATAATGTTAATCAATGTTTTTTCTGACTTGTTGATGGATGTGATTTGGGTCCAAATTGTCATATCAGTGCATCCATATTGAAAATGTTCAAGGGGTATGAATACCTTAACATGGCATTGTATGTGGAGCAGAAAATTTTGTTTTTCTTTACTTTTTAATAATTTGGTTCCATGAAATACATTTGTTGTATTTCTTGTCAGCATTCTGCATCTTAACTACCATTTAATTGACCACATTCATGTGTTACTTAGGTTTAATCAAATCATCTTTCCTAATCTTTCTTCTTCTCTGAACAGGAATGGACTCCAACTCGAACATTCCTGTTACTGTCAACAATAACAGCGCGACCACAGCGGGCTGTAAGTAACCATACCGCCCTCGGCTCCAAACCATCAGAGCAAACTCTTTGAATGGCTTTTCTTCTCCTTGGGCGTCCATACAGACTCTTTGTGAGAGTAAGAAAGCACCGTTAGTGGGTTTGTCTTCCTTTTGCTGGATTAGGATGGAGAAACACAAGGCCATTGGAGTGTTTTTAAAAAGTAGTGACATTGGACTCAAAGTAAAACCTTAAAGGAACTTAAAGCTCTCCTTTCTTATTCAAGTTAGTATTTTTTGTTAACAAAAGCTTACTTTTTTTTTTTATCACTGCCTGTCTCGCAATGTAAACACTGTTTAATCCTCACCCAGGTTTTCTTTATTTACCGTCATCCTTTTGGGGTTTTTTAACAGTTGACGGTGTGCCCACTCCCACCACCTCCACCCAGGTGTTCTACATCAGCGTGAGCGTCTGCTGCATCGTTATATTTCTGGTAGCCATCATCCTTGCCATCCTCCACCTGCACAGCGTCAAGAGGGTGGAGATGGAGGACAGGTTGGAGTTTTCTTCCAGTTGTGCTCATTAATGTCCTGTTTATAGCAGTTAGAGCTCTGATAGGCCCTCACCTGAAATGCATTTTTTGCCAAATGCAATTAAGTTTGGTCCCAAAATTTTTTTTTTGGAATGTGCCTCGAGGCAACATTTGCTGTAAATTGGCATTCTAGAAATAAGACTGAGCTGAATTGGATTGAAACTAGACAATAGAAACCAAATCAGTTTTTTTCCATCTGATCTCTGCTGTTTGCTCACCTGCATCATGTTTTCTTTCCTCTGTCAGTGTGAGTGACAGCGGAAGCTCACAGGGTCTCTCTCAGCCGTCCACCCAGACCACTCAGTACCTGAGGGCCGACACGCCAAACAACGCCGCTTCCGTCACCAGTAAGGTGTTCTTGCTCCATCTGCACTGTGTGTGTGTGTGTGTGTGTGTGTGTGTGTGTGTGTGTGTGTGTGTGTGTGTGTGTGAGACCAGAAGCATTTGACGTTCACACCGTTTTCCTCCACATTAGATTAGATTAGATCCATAACTCTGTGCGGTGTGCTATTTATTTATTTTTTATACCGTCGCCCTGCCGGCATCTGCAAATGGCAGATGCTTTTCCAAATCTAATAGTCGACTGAATAACACAATAAGCCTCACTCGGTATCATATGATGACGAACTCAGCCGCTGCCGAGGTGTTTGTCTGTCTTTTTGTGGCTGTCAGCCCTGTGACCTCCTCTGCTCTGCGTGGCGTGTAAATATCGGCACCATGTGCTTCGCATCAGTCAGCGGTTGACGGGGGTGGAGAGAAGGCAACCTTTTCATGCCGGACCTGCCAGGAAGTGATCTAACCCCTAATTGATGCGATTACAGAACCTGCTGGGAAAGGTAGACTTGCGCTAACAAACTTAAATGCTACATATAAACAAAACAACCCTGAACCTTTCTGAAGTGTTGGCTTTGGGCCATTTGAGCACAGATATGACGATCTCTCGCTGGTTCTGCCTGAGGATGTCTGGAACTGTTCAGTCCCTCCGCTAACAAACCACTGTGAAGTTCATCGTATTGAAGGGCGCGGGGAGAACGCCATTAACTAAAGACTTGGCTCTTGACACCTTTAATTCATTAGGCGGGTTTTAATGAGGTCAAAGTTCAGATGCTGGTGAACTCTTGTGGGTTTTTTTCTTTTTTGTTCCATTTCATAACTTCTAGTCTCTTTCATCTGCTAAGCATTTTCTTTCTCCACTCATTAGAAACACGGTTCTAAACTGGATTTAGGAATTGACCCTCGCCGCATTGTTTCCTCTGATTTGTTTAGACTTGATTTATCTATCTATTGACCATCACTAGTAATAAAACTGTTAGAATAAGGAGATTTTAGCATTCACTGAAAACAACATGTCAGCATTTTTGGCCGCTACGTGCATGACATCAGTCATATTTTTTCTTTCTTTCTGGTTTTGGATGTTTTCCGGATATGTAATTTGCTGCAGGTGCCTCAGTTCTCTGAAGGTCAGAATTATTTGGTTTTCTATTGTGGATCAGACCAGATACTGTGCAGTTCCAAAGTTTCCACTCTACTTGAACTTTCTTTTTTCATATTTTCAACCATACCTTTCAACCTTTCATAACTGTGAAGTTGTTCTGATGCCCCGTAATAAAGTCCAGCACAACTTAGGACCTTCAGAAGTCAGAGAGGATAACAGCAGGTCTTTATTTTTATTTATTATTATTTTTTTTTGCATTGTCGTTGATTCTAATAACAAAACCCGACCACAATGTGACTTCTGTGTGAACAGTTTGCTATAACAAAACGACCCGCATGCACAGAAAAACAGTGTAGACGTCACACACCAGTGCATTGTTTACAGAAGTAATAATGTTTATGGATTGGTTTTTAAAGTTTATTCAGCAATGGCAGCCGACGGTATCGAAGGAAGTTAGCGAAATGGGAACAAAACCAATATCAATGGTCTTTTGTGGTGCATTGACTTCAACTTATGTAGAAACATCTGTTTCAATGAGTAGTCAGAACTAAGAGTGATGGAGTTGTGATGTGATGTGCTTCAAAGACACAGATGTCTTTCATAAGTTCGTAAATATAATTTTCAGCTGTTGTTTACGTCCCAATTTTACCGCGTTTGGCTTCTTCTGGTGCAGAATTGTGACGCAAGTCACGTCAATGACGTAAAAATCAGATAAAATGCAATGTGACTGTTCAGAATGCAGATGCTTTGAAAACAATCGGATACATATTCGAATTAGTGCCACATATGGAAGTGGCACAGATCTGATTTGTTTGTTCGAGGAAGATAGGGGTGAAAAGTTGGGAATTAGGCCGTTCAGACTGCTGGAAAAAGTCACATCTGGTGAAGAAAACAGATTTGGGTCACATTTGCCTGCTGCATGGTTGTAGCTTTAGCTAGGAAATATTCAATTGCATGTTGGGATTTATTCTCTCTATAAAGGCAGCTGTTCAGTGAAGGCCTTGGTTTGTTAGAGAACATTAGTGAATCTTAAATAAGATGAAAAGTGACTCTTTTATGCTCTTCTTTTTTGTTACACATAAGTTAATTCAGCTCTGCAGAGGTAAATCACCTTTTAGATTAACTGGAATGTTTTAGTTTGTCATGTTGAGAACCAGTGATAAAATGTCAATCATTGATCCATCACTGCCCTCTTGTGGATTAAATCTGCATTTCACCTTTTTGCCTTTTCTCTCTGTCTTATACCAATACATTAACCCAGAGCTTTATAGTGAAATTCACCCCAGCATGCCAAGTTTAACGGATGTGTAAGGATACTGAAAATCAGATGTATTTACATCCATTTATCCGTTCAGGTGCCGTTGTAATTTGTGTGAGCAATCCTTGTAATTGCTTATTTCTCCCTTTCTTTCTCCCTGCCTTCCCCTCCTGTCATTAGACAATCACCCTGGCTCTGCACCCATTCTCCAGCTTGCTGCCTCCTCCTTCCAAAACCCAGGTGCCCCCCCTCATGAAACCAAAAGTAAGTTCATTAGGAAGAGGAATCAAAAACACAATGCTGCATCACACGCTACGCTATTGCCACACTTCACCAGCTCCAACAAATGCTCCCTCAGGGCTTCAGGTACTCAGCTTGGCTTGGATAAAAAAAACAAACTCTGATAAGTCTTTTTTTTGTGTTTTAGTTTTTAATAACGTGAGAAAATTCTGACGACATCAGGGCACCAATGGACATCAAAGAATAAAGATCTGTTCATTTAATTTAAGGATTCACCAATCAGACTTTTGAAACCAATGTCTGAATTTCATAAAGCTCTGACCTGCTGCTGCTTAGTATTAACAAGATTCAAATGTTTTTTAGGCCAAACATGTTTGTTTTCTTAAAAACTGACCCAGGTCATAGGGTTGTCTCCTGCTGCATTGTTGAAAATATCCGAACGCAATGAAAACTTCCTGGATGTAAGACCTGTAACTGGAATAAATGTTCCACACTAGCACATCCATGTTTTATCTTTATGAAATATCACTTTCTGATTTAATATTCCATTTTTTTTAAATAGCTGCACTCTTGTGTTAGCTTGTTCAACCATGTAGTTATGACCACAGAACAAGCCTTTAGTACTGAACAGTCCTCAGTTGTATAAAGCATCTGTAATTGTAAAGGAAATGCCACACTGTGTGTGTGTCTGAACTAAGACAATAGTTTTTAGAGGTGCTGTTTGAGTGACGTTTACCCCCTATAGACCAAGTAGACTCTATCTTCACTCTAAGATTTCCAAAATGCTGCCACCATTTCTAAATCCTGCATTTTCCATAACTGAGATCTAAAGCTCAAAAGGAGAAAACAAATCACCTTTGCTGCACGTTTTTCATCCTTCCTATTACCTGCTGCAGTGTAATAGAATCACCATGTTGCAGCTGACATTCCTGACTAATGCATATGCTTTGATCCTTCCTTTGACTTCATTTTTAAAGTAAATCAGATATTATTAGATTTGAACACCTGGGAAAGATCACGTTATAAAAAAAAAATCCAAAATTAGCTACTTCTAATTTGCTGCTTGTAATTTAACACACATGTGGAAAGAACACACTTGGTTACGTCTGAAGCGATTTATCATGATTAATCAATTATTGAAATAACTGTTGAGTAATTTAGTAATCAATTAAACGATAATTGGAGAATACAAACTCAAAAAGAGACCATTTGCTGAGAAAACACATGGAGAGTAGTAATTAAGCCAAAACTGTCCAAATTTGATTAAAAAAAAAATAAAAAATTTAAGATTAATTTAAGATAAATTCACATTTTTCTGTGAATCTGTTTTACCCAGAATTATTTATTTGGATCTTTTAATGTGTTTCTAAAATTGTATTTAAAATAAAACCTTGAGGTTAAATGAAAAATCTCCAGTATGTGGCAAATAATTGATCACTAAAATAATGTTTAATTGCAGCCCCACACTCACTGTAAGGGGTTAATGTATAAGAACAGATTCAGCATTACTTTTGCTGCCAGTTTCTCTGTCATAATGTAGTTTTTGTCAGACCTCAGAACCTTTTTATCTGAGAAACCAACAGTGTTTTCTTGTTTTTTCCTACATGAATCATACGTTTTTCAGTGGGAAAACTTCAAAATGTTGACAGAGTGAACAGAAAACAGAAATCCATCTCTGACGTACTTTATTGTCTCTTCCAATCGTTTATACAGCTGCCTCAACTCCAACCCTCCTGTTCAGTGTTTGTTTGTTTTCTGTCTTGTGCCTCGATTTGACTCCACATTTGTTTACTCCTCAATTCACCAAGGTTGAAATGAGTGTTGATGTTGTGTTGTGTCCTTTAGGGGGCAGCATCAACCTGTTTTTATAAAGTAAAATGTGAGTTTTCTTAAATGTTCTTCTCCATATTGAGCAATGTCTTACTGTCAGACTTTCTTATATCAGCTTTCAGATGATATGTCTACATAAATCATCTGTTGTTGTTGAATAATTTTTAGTCCACTTTTGTTCTGGTCAGTTTTCTGTAAGAGTTCATCTAAAATACAGTCTTTTGTAAATCCCTTCAACTCATTTTGAACAATGACACACTTTAAAGTATTTTTTTTTTCTGTAATATGATAGATTTATGCAAAGTAATGCCAAGGGATAAAAAAGGTTTTTAATATAAGATTTGGTGTGTGTGTTTTCAACCCCTTCAAATGAAATCCATTTATCATACCACTTGAAAAAGCAAAAACAATTCAAGTCTAGTTTTTCAAATCTCTGTAGTTCAGGCTGGTGGAGCAGATTTAATAGTTTCAGGCTGCAGATGCAAAGACTTGAAAGTAAGCCGTCACTCATCATCGGCATCCTCAAGACGAAACGTTTGCCGTTTTCCTTGACGTGTAAACAGTGTGGGGAACCGTGTAGGCCTTCAGCTAATGACAGTGCAGACATTGGGGAAGATTATGCAACAGCAGTGCTGTAATACAGGACTTTGCATGAGCTGGCTTATATGCAATATGCATGTAAGGTACAGCACGTCTTCCTGAGTCTGTTTCTTGTAATCGCTGAAATTTATTTGAATTATAGCAACTGCTGCAGTGATCGAAGAGAAAAGTCCACTAAGCTCAGAGAACGCTGTAATGTTTGTGCAATAAGAATATTTCTCTTTCCTTTCACAGGTTACCCTTCACTCCGAATAGAGAAGAATGACCTGAGGAGTGTGACGTTAATGGAGGCCAAGGCGAAAGTGAAGGACATCGCCATCTCAAGGGACAGAGTCACGCTGCGAGACGTCTTACAGGAAGGTATCCGTCTCATAATTACAAGAATTTAGGACCGAGAGTTTAGCGCGTTAATTCTGATTCATTAATTACACAGACTTTAACACGTTAAAAATTTTGACTCAATTAATTGCATATTTGTTCCCCAACATACAAAGGTTCCTAATCGTCCCCTGGTACACCTGTAAATCTGACGCACATCCGCAAACAACACCAATGGACAACAAATCCGCTTCTCTTGGCCCACTAAACATGAGCTGATTGAAAAGACTGGAAAAGACGATAGTTGTGTTCCAGTTGTGCTAAAAGGAGTTAGCCTATAAGTGAAGCTATTCAAGCCTTAAATAGCATCTAAGTGCTAAACATGTAGCTGCAGCACAGATGTCGCCAATGATGATGTCAACCAGTCCACATTTCTAAAACACTTTTCTCTGAAACACCTGGAAGCTGAATGAGTACAATAACACTCTGCACCAATCTGAAGGTTGAATAACCTAAATAACAGATTGTAAACAATATCTATCTGTTGTTGAGCTCATATGTCTATTTATTCAATAATTGTAAGCAGAAGTTGGTTTTGAACTGAAAATATTTCTTATTTTGTCTATAATGTTAGATTAAAATTCAATTAATTGCGATTAATTAATTACAGACCCTGCAATTAACTCAATTTTAAACATTTGAATCAAATCCGACTTGTACTTTAACATAGATGTTAAAGAGGTTAGTTCTCGTACAGGCAGAAATCAGATGGTGAAATGTAACTAATGGTTGATAACAAGGTAGAGCATCCTCTGTACACATAGGGCTGGATTGGTTTGGGTAGATTCTTTTCAAAAAGTGAGACAAAGCAAAAACAAAACTCTTAAGAGGTGGAATACTTAGAAATCCGTAGCACATAAACTAACATGGATGTGAGGGAGACATGAGCTTTCTAACACAAACTAAACCAATACAGCTCTGCTCTATAAACACATTTTCAGCTGTTAAAATGTTGAAATGAATGAATTTTATGTATGGATTATCACAGAATCCACTCAGGCTTATTGTGTAGCACATGGCCTTTTAATAACCCCTGCCAGAATAGACATTAGGATGAAAGTTGTTGACGTTCTCTGCAGGGGATGAGCGTGCCTCATCAGATCAGTGTTTGTGAATACTTGCCAGGAACAGTATGTAACACATTGAAGGGGGGGCATTGACGTTCAAGCTTCCAAACGTCTTTCTTCAGCTCAGCAGAAATGCAATCACAGCTGCTTTTGGCCTCAGTTTCATCACGTCGCTGCAGTCACTCTGTTTACAGCGTGTTCATGGGATGGTTATGATGGTGAACTTCCCTTTCTGAACACCAGCCCTACACTGGGCCACAGCTACAACGGATGAATCACCAGGAACGTATACAACTCAATCCATTACAAGTCTGTGGGAGTTGTGTTTTTTTTTGTTTTTTTTTTCTCCATCACTTCTGTTTTTAAATGTAATGTGGAAAGTAGGCAGTGTTCAGATCAGCTTTTGGCTTTCCTGTAAATGAACAACCAAAAAAAGTTTTAAATATGAAATTCATTTCCAGTCATTTTCTTTTCAGTGGAATTATGTGGCAACTTTGACTTAACTCTTTCCTATGAAAGAAGCTTTTTGGATGAAGTGAAGTTCATCCAAAAACTTCACTTTTTTGGATGAAAAAAGTGAAGTTTTTTGATCCATGTAAAAGAAATATTTTACATGTTTTATAATTCTGAAATTGACACTAAACCTAGAATATTGGCACCCAGTTTCTTAGTGTAATCTCGTGTGTCTGTGTGTGGTGCGTAGCTGTGTGCACGTTTCTGTAATCAAGGCTAAAAGGCTCACAAAATGAATTGACAGTTTCAAATCTGAGTTTTGCATTTTGATTTTAAACACTTTAAAATTCTCTGGAATGTAGACAAGGGTGACATTTTGCAAACATTTTTTCTTTTATTTATTTATTTTAGATGTTCCCTTTTCTTGACGCATAATTCCTATGCATTCTGGAAATTGATTTTAAATTTTAGTGTTTTGCGTGACTGACTAAGGTTGAAACAACAGAAACAGAATTTCAGAAAAAAATAAGTTCTTTTCCACTGATTTAAATGAAGTATTGACTTTCTACATTGCAAAAACACAAAATCTTACCAAGTAATTTTGGTCAAGTTTCTAGTGCAGATAACTTGGTACGCTTGAAGCAAGACAAAATTAACTTAGAGTAACTTTTCCCTTAGTAGTGATGAACAAGTACTAGTTCCATTAGTAGATTATTTCACTTGTAACACTGGAAAAATGTTTTGTTTTAACTTAAATAATTTGCCAATAGAACTAATGCTTCTTCATCAATATTAAGAAAGTAATTAGTAAATACAAGGTCCTATGTCTTGCTGAATAGTTACTTATAAGTTAGTTTTGTCTTATTTATTTGCATTAGAAACAAGACCAAAAATACTTGGTAAGATTTTGTGTTTTTGCAATGTCTCTTTGGTTTGCCACATCAAAATGTTTTGAGCCAAGCTCGTTAATAATTTTGCTTTTTAATTCGCTAACACAGGGGTCTTTTGGAACCCTAGGCACCATTTTGCCCTCAATCCAGCTAAACAATAATAAATTTTTTTTTATCAATTTGCTTCTGAAGAACAAAAAGGGTCAACTTTAGAAAAAGAGAATATTTATTAAACTATTTTTGTCATTCTTTGTGGTTCTTTGCATGAAAACTCCCAGAAAAAATCCACCCTACCCCCCCTAAAAAAGCTAAAGCTAGCATTTTCTTTTTGTTACGCTTACATTGTGAAACATTGCTAAATTCCTCAGCATTTTTGGCCAAAGGTATTACCTCTTTTCAACGTCTGGATTCTTTATCTTCTGCATTTAGCAAACATTTTGTACATGGCGAATTAATTAAATTTTTTTTACATTTTGCTTTCATTTTACAAATAAACAGACTTTCAAATACTTGGAAGCATCATTCCCATAAAAAATAATTGTTTAACACAACTTTTCACTTTTTTTCTTCATAAATATACTTCAATCAATGGTTTTCATTGTAAACACAGATTTCTCATCGTGTAGCAACATGCTAAATATCCCAGAACTGTTACTTGCCAATGGCTTCACATATTTCCACAAATAAATTAAGCTTCTCATCAATTTGCTGTGACATACATGTAACCTGGGTGCTTTNTTAACTTCCTGTTACATTTTGGAATATAACAACCACAGACATCTTACTAAATCCACATAAAACTCCTGAAAATTTGCGCTGTCATATGACAAAATGTGTGGGGGGGAGGGAGTTTGAGAAGTCTTGAATAATTTAGCAATGCACCGTAGAAATCAATTACTGGCAGTCAAAACACGAGACTCCAAATACGTGACATGCAGGGCTGAAGGGTGAAGGAGCCTGCAGGTCCAGACAGGCTTGATGAAGACGGTGTGGAGGGGAGGGAGACACTTAAACTCTAACCCTCTTCTCCAGCTCTGTCTCGTTTTCCTGTTGAGACTAAAGCTCAGTTTGCCCCCAGGCTGCCATTTGTTTTCTAAGTTTATGTAGATGGTTTATGCTCTAAAATGGCCTCCGAAATGTCCCCAGGCGGCGATGTAACATTAAGATAATGAAAGCTAATCCCCACATCCCCCTGTTTTCCCACCGTTGTTTCTTCTCGCCACAACGTGCGCATTTCTGCACCGTCCTAAGCAATGAAAGATCTAGTTTTTCAGTTTTCAGCTAAACTCGAGCCAAAGCCCCGTAATCCCTCTGTAGAGACAAAGCGTCTTGGGCAGAGACACGTCCACACTCTGTCCACAGATCAGCCGGTGAGCGAGGTGACCTTTCAGTCAATTAATGTGACGCCTCTGGCCTCCTCGCTCCCATTGAAACCCTCGTGGTTTGTCTCTGTCAGGCACTTTTGGCCGCATCTTCCACGGAGTTCTGCTGGATGAAAAGGACCCCACCAAGGAGAAGCAGGTCTTTGTGAAGACGGTGAAAGGTATGTGCTGACTAATGCCGTTTTCTACAAACAAAGTGGGCAGAAAATGAGTCAAACACGTGCTGATGGGAGATTTTGAATAACATTTTCTGCCATGAAAACTTAGAGCAAGAACATCTGTATGAGCATCTATAAATATACACACATCATCCAGAGACACCATCTTCACTATAAAGCATAGTAGTGGTAGCATCATGATGTGGGGTAAAGATGGTTTCACTGGAGTTACATCCTGGTTATAAACCTGGCAATCACAGTATAACCAGAATAAAACACAAGTTGCTGAGTAAATGCATTTGTTTTGGTAAGAGAAAAGGAAAAGCTCAGATCACGGTTGATTAAATGTTTGATTAAAAATCCCACATTTTGCAGATTTTTAATTTAACCTCTGAAGCTTATTTTATACAATGTTAGAAATACAATAGAAAGCACACACAAATAATTCTGTTTATTTTTAAAAAAATAAAAACAAATATTTTATTTCCTAAAATGCAATAAGAGCATTCCTTTAGTGAACGCTTGATTGTAGCAAAGGCTGCATCTGCAGCTCAAAAACTTGAAACATCAACATTTAAAAAGTTGGGCTTTTTCAGCTCGACTTTATCAGTACAGCGTAGGGCTGATCTGTTTAGACTTTCAATTAACCAATTAATAACAAATAAGGAGGGCTTTTTTTAAAGAATTTGAACCTGGTAAAGCTAAAACTGCTATTTGAGGAGTTGTGGGTAAAAAAAAAAAAAAAAAAGGGTTTTCATCTTAAATTTTTGTACAACCAGATCTGGATCCAGTCCAATAAATGAAGAGTCAGGCTGGACAATAAAGGACTCTGAAGTCATTTCCACGCTGCAGGTTTGCATGACTGAGAGAGGGCTCATGTGTCAGCTTTCTCTGCCAACTTCCTCTTGACCTCTCCATTCTCTGGTGTTTACTCAGAGTGGGGTGGATACCACTCTGTGAACAATATCCCCACTACCAGTTATGGCTTTGTTAAAAAATCCTTGCTTCCGTCTCATGTACCCCTTGGGAAGGGAACAATAAGTACCAGGCGAAGCCAAAGCTGCATATACTGATTAAAACCTGGCACAGGTCAGCTTCCCTCTGAAGTTTCCCACTACAAGAGAGGAGTTCTGCAACAGAAAGGATACATTTATAAAAATAAAGGTTTTTTTTCACTGCTGTAATTTTCTTTACACATGACTTTTATGTTTCCAATTTTTTATTTTTTTGCCTGATTCTTTCTCAGATCATGCCTCAGAGGTGCAGGTGACCATGATGCTCACAGAAAGTTGTAAACTTAGAGGACTTCATCATAGGTAAGTAGGTGCAGCCAGGAGGAGTTTAAATGTTTTTGCTGAAGTAAAAAAAAAAAAATTAAAAATCATAAGGTCACCATATATGTTCAAAAATATAAAGTGAATCCAATTACACTTTTTGCTTGTAAAAAATCTTTACTTTTGATATTGTCCTTATTTACAGTTGTGGGGAAAAGGAAAGTACACACAACGTTTTAGAGCATATGCATCCTTTTTTTTTTTTTTGCTTACCTGCACCAGAAATCATTTATACATCTATATGTATTATAGTCACACTTACAGGTTCTTAGTATTTTCTACTGTGTACTCCGGTAGCCAAGCTATGACATTTCATTGCCAAATTCACTGTTGTGTCTTTGTGCAATAAAAATAAAGTAAGTAGAACAATTATTCAAAAGGAGAAAACATTGAAGACAGCTGCTATTCTGCCAGTTAGATGACATTCCAGTAAATCCTCTCCTAAAGATCAGATAATAACTGCAATTTTTTTTTAGAAATGGTTAAAAAGAAAAAAGCCAAGAACTCTTTTTTTGGCTCTGCAGACATCAACCATGTTAGATCAAAGCCACAAGACTTAAACATTCCCTCCACAGGTCTTAAATTTCATTCAAAATAATCTTATAAAGGTCTTTAAAAAGTCTTAAATCTGACTTGGTGAAACCTACAGAAAACCCAGTGTTAAGCCATATGTATTCTTATCAGTAAAACATTTTCTAGCAACACGATTTCAGTTCACTTCCTGTGGTCATCTGTTTGTTTTAAAGCTGGTGGAGGAACACCGCTGTTCTTACACTCCACGCCCTTCTGATGGTGTCAGAAGGGTGTGGAGTGTTGACCCTTGACTTTGCCACAATATTTGAGAATAAATAATTAAAAAAACCCTAACAGCCTAACATAAAACCCATTAAAATGAGAAGTTGGACATTTTATTCCTGCTGGTCATTTTCTCATTTCCTTCTCCACTGACTCCGCTTTACAAGCTTACATGCTTCTCACTAAGATGCTTTCATGTTCCTTCTGTGCTTCCTCTTTGTTGCATTAGCGGTCAGCACATTCATAAGTTTCCTAACACGTCCACCCCCTTCAATGGTTTGGATGACCTCATTAGGCAGTGTGGTTTTTTTATCTATTGCTCCTCCACACTCGCAGTAAATCTGCTGAGTTATTCACTGTCTCCATTGTTCTGCCTTTCTCTAGAAACTTGCTCCCAATATGTCACGTGTGTACAGAGGAGGGAGAGAAGCCCATGGTGCTGCTGCCCTTCATGGCCTGGGGCAACCTCAAGCTCTTCCTGCGCCAGTGCAAGCTAGCCGAGGCTAACAACCCTCAGGTGAGGCGTTTGTTGACAGTAGCTTTAAGCCCCTCGAAATAATGATGATGATATGTTCAGGTAAGTACAAGTCATGTATGACTCCACACCAAGGTTATTACTCCTAACCAAACCGAACAAAAGTTTGGTTACCTCACAGTACGATACGGAAATCTCAGATTTGGTTAATGGCCGATACAGATATCAACACGATACCAGCATGATTTGTCCATACGTTTGTTACTTATTTTGTTGTCATTTACCAATATCACTTGGTAAATGCATTATCAAGTGATATTACTCTAACAGAGAACAATAGTCAACAACAACAATAGCCGATATAAGCAGATACTCATTTTTTGGCTGATATCGGACTAATTTCCAATATCAGTATTGGACCGAAACACCCCTAAAAACAACAAACTGAAATTGAGGAAACATTTCTAACTGAAATGAATAAAAATGGCAATTAATGGAGAAAAACTATGACTGGAACAATATTGTGCATTTATGAAACTAAAACATACTGAAACATCTACTTATCAGCCTTCTGATCTGTGACAACCACTTGACGTCAGCTATTGGCAAATTACGGCACTCCATGCTCCTGGCAGCGCTTAAGCTGCGCCATAAAATGGCAACAGCAAAAGACAGGATAAAACGCCAGTCAGTGGTTGTTCAACAATAATTGAATACATTTCTTAAAATGTTTATCTTCTGTTGAGTATTGATTAACCAATCTTTGTATTCATAATCACAGCACAATACTTTGCCTTTTTTTGAATTCCCCACCAAAAAATTTGAAGCAAAAGTAAAAACAATGTGCCTTCAGTCAGAGGCTTCTTCAAATTTGCTGTAATACCGACTGCTACAGGTCTGTATTAACCGAGTTATTGAAATTCTTCAATAACTCTGAAGAATATTAGTTACAACAACATGTAATTTAAGCATTTTTTATAGAATTGAATTGGATTGGGAGTATGAAAAAACAAAATCTGCTCCTGTAGATATAATAAAAACTAATCTGAAACTAAACAATATTTAAACAATAAAAACTAGCAAACTAACTCTAAAAACAAAAAAAACCCAACCGCATTAGTCAAAAAAAAAAAAAGTCACAACTAAATTATAATGAAAAATCCAGAACTATAATAACCCTACAGCACACTGAGACATCTGATATAATAAAAGCTCCTCAATTAGACGTTTCAGGCTCCATCCAAGTGTCAAGATTGAAATGCATTTTTGTGTTTCAGCAGCAATTACCACAAAAGTATCAGCGACAGGAACTACCGTTCACACTGTTATCACAAACACTGTTTATATAGCCATAAAGCCTGTCCTCGGGGGCAGAGATTTTCACTGCGTTCGTACAGACAGTCAGGCTTTTGTGTAGCCAAACCTGCGACTCTTTGATCCGGTTGGCAAATGTCCCGCTCAGATCCAAGCGCTCAATCAGCTCCATAATACAGATTTAGCAACATTTCGCAATCACAAGATGAAGCTTGCCATCTGTTTGCATTAATCAAAAGCCCTTTGTGAAGGTTCAAGCAACAAATCAGCCACCTCTTATTTCACTGTGTGCTTTTGGCACCTAAAGGAGACAGATACGGTTTCTGTAGTTTTTTTTTCTGCTATATGAAACTATAAACTTTTACTAGTTTGGCGGGTGACCTTGTTTTCACCCTATGCCATTTATCATTGAAACTAAATGTTATGTGTAACATATAACATTTTTATTCTCACTATCAGACATAAAATCACACTAAACCTTCCTGTTAAGACCAGATTAAATAACCAAGCTAACTTATATTTGCTCAGTGACAGAATTATGATTTTGTTGAGATTTTTACTGTAACGAAACGCAGAAGATTAAGGTTACTGTACCTTTAAACAGTTTAACAAACCCTGTTTGATAATAGCAAGGACTTGCAAGTTTCTAATTTAACTTGTTACACTTTAAGGCACAATTTAAAACAAACTGGTAACTTTTAAACTATTTAACTAAAGCAACTATTTAAACTAAGTGTTGCTTGGTTGTTGTTCACCCTTAGTAGCTGATATTTCACTCGTCTTCGTGCGCTGTTTGAGTTTTCTTTTTTTTGTGGTGAGGTATGATTTATCTTGGTTTCATCTCACACTCCCTTGTGTCTTCTGATAGGACATCAAGAAAAATGCACTGTGTGTGTGTATATGTATTTCTGAGCCAAGGATTCATTTAATTGTACTAGATGAAAATAGAACTGCACACTTGGACATGTGGTGTCGTCATCTGCTCAGCTGTGGTGGACAGTCATGCATGTTAAAGGAACACACAACCAAACACACCCATGCACTTCACAAGTAGCATAGTGCAAAAAAAAACAAAACAGAACAAAACATTTCTGCAACTTCTCAGAAACAGAAGAAGTAAAAACAGCAAGATTTGACAAACAATCCAATTGAGTTCTCATCAAGTCAGTGGTGTTGAAATGTTTTGCAATATTCCTCAAAATCACCTAGTAAATTTTTCTTTTCTGATTAAAAATGCTAGATAATATTGTGGTGAATTCTTTTCTTTTTATGTGTTCAACAAAAAAATAAAAATTAGCGTGCCCTATCAGAATGAAACAAAGTAGAAAAGAAGATTATTGTATGCCTGTAAAAGGATGTCCGGTGTTTGCCTAAATAAAAGAACGGTGTGCCATTTTCTAACCTTTTTTGTCCATTTATAAAATGTTTGAAGACACTTTATTTAGCTTAATGAATGTGTGTTCCAAGTGTGTTTTTCAGTAAAAAGTTGCTGGTTTGTAGCTCTACAATTTCATGTAACCAAAAAGAGTAAAAAATCTTAAAGTATCAAAAAAGGTCCATTAACTTTGCAACAGAATAATGAGTGGATCACATGCTTTATTTTTACTCTTATTCCATGCAGGGTCTCTTCTCGTTCTGTCTTTCTTAATCTGACTGTAGGAATTTAGGAAAGCGTGTCATATCACGTTTGTTAGCCGTTAAGAAAGATAGGTTGTGCTAGTTTTTTTTTTGTTTTGTTTTTTTCAAACCCTATTATTTACGTTTCAGGGAGATATTCATCTGAGATATTACAGCGACCCAAAGTTAGATTTTAAAGCAGAATATGCAAGAACTTTCTGAAGCTTAATGGGTTCTGAAAGAGCTGTCTGCAGAAAGTGAGACTGGGACACTAAATGTGTCAAAGTCTCATGGACCTCCCTACTAAGGTTGCAGATTATTAAGGGAATTGCTTATTTAAGGGAATCAGAATAAAAAAACCATACAAAATTGTAATAATTATGTGCTGAGATATGCTTTTGAAACATTTTGAGCTATTAACTGAAGCAGTCAGCATGCATGTGGCGCTCATCTTTGACCCATTGCAACGGAAACGCAGGAAGTTCAATACGCGTCATATGTTCCACCACATTAAAGTCCCATCAGCTGTGCTCCGTTCTCCCTCTTGAGTTCCTTCATCTCCCATCTCCCTCTCAACTGCTCGTTTTCACTCTGCGCTTCTCCCATTTCCCGTCAGGCCATCTCTCAGCAGGACCTGGTTTACATGGCCATCCAGATCACGTGCGGAATGAGCTACCTTGCTCGCAGGGAGGTCATCCACAAAGACCTTGCTGCTCGGAACTGTGTGTAAGTGGCAACAATTGTCCTCACTGATTCCCATTATGCTCCAGTTTTGTTTTTCGGGACAGGGAATGCCTAAGCCCTCCTTTTCTACCCCCTGACAGCATTGACGACAACATGCAGGTGAAGATCACAGACAACGCCCTTGCTCGGGATCTATTTCCCATGGATTACCACTGCCTGGGGGATAACGAGAACCGTCCCGTCCGCTGGATGGCCCTGGAAAGCCTGCTCAACAACGACTTTTCCAGCGCCAGTGATGTGGTAAGAAATCCACTAGCAGGTATGGCGTTTCCTGTCTCGAGGGTTTTAGTTTATTTTCAAGAAGCATGAGGCTGAGAGGGCCCATCCAGGAAACGGGATCAATTGTGTTCTTGGCATTCTTTTGATAGTTGCTCATGGCTTTAAAAAGGGAAAGGGAGGTGCAGAAAGAGCCCACCGTGTGTTTCTGGTGCTCCCCTCCTTCCTGTTTAAAGATGGCAAGTAGCAACACTTAGCAGATCCACAGAGACTTTCACTCCAGCCAGATGCTCACTTCCATCCTTCAACATTCCTCTTATGGTCATGCTGCTCCATGGCGCTTACAGTTTATAGAGGCCCAGCATTACCAAGCAGCTGAGCTTCTGGGGAAGTCCTTACAAGTCCCTGTGCATCACCATTACACACATCCAATACATACTCTGTACCTTTACACCACTGGGTTTCACACACCACATTGGAAGATGAATGCGATGAGAGAGTTACTGCCATAGTGTTAAGAACTTGCTGGAAATGTTTGCAGTGGCCGTAAGCAGTGATGTAAGAGCAGGCGTTATAGTGTACATCATCACCGCGCTCTCCAGGAGTATTCTAAACCATCTTGTACAACTTGACTTTTTGTGGTGTAGATTTTATATTTATATTTTTAGTTACAATTTATATCAAATTCCAACTCTTCTTAAAGAACAAACAGGTCCTGGTTCTACAATTTGCTTCATCCACAGAGCCACTGCTAGCTAGCTTTTTTGCGTTCATCATGGGTAAGGGCAATTTTATTGCTGGCTGATTGGACAATGTTAGTTTGTACATTTTCTGTGGAGATTTAGGACTAAATTCCATCAATAATGGCCTTAAAAAGTCTTACATTTGAGTTGGTGAAGCCTACAGAAACCCTGATATCGCTAAGGACTGTTTAGAGTGCAGTAGTTGTGGTCTTATATATGTCATGAAGTAGGGGGTCACCGATAGCAGTTTTCTGGCTGATTACCGATCTTTTAAAAAGCCCAACCTGCCGATTCTAGCAAGAAAGTTGCTGAGTTGGCAACAGTGGGGTCACGATTGTTAACTGTAAAAGTGCAGACATGACCCGGTGGGCCGGTCTTCCAGTCAAACCTTTCTCACGGGAGAGCAGAAGAGGACAGTGGTTGATTTTTAGATCTTTGCCGAGGTAAAGAAGATCAGCTTCACATGTGAAAATCGGCCAATCACAGAATTTTGGGAGGGTGATTGGTGCCCCCCTGTCATGAAGTGTTATGAACTTGCAGTTTAAACAGGTCGTAGTTGGACAGAGTGTCACACCACCATCATTTCCTAAAATGCTAAAAGTCACAGAGTGAGGAAAGAAGAAGATAAGCATACATGGCAGCTGATATCACCATGCAGCCCTAACAATAAGAATAACTCTCAGTTATAGTCTGTAGAAATTGGTGCCCTGTGGCAAACCGCTCTTTTTCCTAACAGGTAAAAAAAAGAATAAAAACTGCAAAAGTGTGAAAAAGGCAATATTTTAAGTTGGTTGAGAATAAAGTTTTATTGTTAACAACGACCAGTTCAATATTTTTCCACACATTGAAAGAAAATGATTCAGTTTTTGTGCCGCCCCTTTAGACACCACCCTGGGTGTGAGCCATAAAAGGCCATGTTAATGAAAAAAAGGAGAAAAAAAAACTGCAGCCTAAAAAACAGCATTTTCTCATTTCCAGGAGCTACAATCTGATTAATTTTATTGGGCTAACTGAATCAGCCTAATTAAACCAAACCAGTTAGATCTGGGCTTCTGGTCCTGAAAAGAATCGCTAAATATGTTCAGAAATAACCAGCAATGACTAGTGAAGTGAGTTTAGTTTTGTTTTGATGGACATTTTTTACTTTTAGTCTCTGAAAAGCAACAGTAGCCCAATCACTCCGTGTCCCTTCTCACAACAGCCGCCCTGCAGTTTAAACTTTCTATCCCTCAACAAAAACTCGCTGTGGCGATTTATATTCCAAGGACATTTTTGACATAATTTCCTCGTATTGTTCATGCCCTCTTATTTAAAAACACAAGAGGGCACCGCCGGTTTTCCACGTCCGTTAAACAAACGCCGATGATGTTTATCCTGTAAAGTGAAAACATATGGAGGCCGACAGCTTGTGTTGACTGGAGCTTAGCGGTAATGTAATCATGTTCTGTGTGTCCGCAGTGGGCCTTCGGAGTGACGCTGTGGGAGCTCATGACGTTGGGCCAGACCCCCTACGTCGACATCGACCCTTTCGAGATGTCGGCCTACCTAAAGGACGGCTACAGAATAGCACAGCCCATCAACTGTCCAGACGAACTGTGAGTTGATAAATTGATGGATCGATTCGATAACTGTTAGGTCTTATAGGGAACTCTGCACCTCAGACTGCATCTGTGTTATTAGAAAATCAACAAAATAATGAATTCATGGGAGGAGAATGAGGGCTTTGGGACAGTCCAGAACTAAATCTGTAGATACATTTTCCAAGTGTGTGGATAATCTGATTGGTTTGGAGAACTTTTCCAAACAACGCTGTCAAGTCAAGTTCTAGAAAGCTAATGCAACTGAATGTTGAATCTAAAGGTAGTTCAACATAAAATATATTTGTTTAATGAACTTTATTTCACTTTGCTCTGTCCTCCTAACAGATTTGTTTGTTTTTTACTCAAACTTTAACCTCAGCAGGATTTATGTCATGTGAAAGGTGAAAATAGCTCTGAATCAATTTTAAATCTGGCGAGTGCACTTGGTTGTTTGAAAGTGTTTTGAGAGTTCACCTAGAAAATCTTTTATGCATCATACCTTAACCAAGATGCAAAATATGTTTAAAGTACCCTCTCCAGCATGACACAAATAAATAAAATGAAGCTCTTAATATTAATATTGTTAAATATTTAGAAATAGAAAATCTGAGGCATGAAACTAAAAACCAAAAGGACCTCCATTTAATCACAATCAAACTCCAAAAGGCAGAACTAACCTGTTTCTGATGCAGCTTTAAATGAAAATGCAGTAGCTGTTTATGTAACTATCTATTATTTAGGACCTTTTCTGGTATAAAACTGATTCATTCAGATATTCACAATATTTAGTTAAATTCAGAAATTCTTTATTTATCCCAAAGAGAAATTAAATGTTGGAACTCAAATGATCTTCGAACAGTTGCTGTGGATGGTGATGCTGCGGGCAGGAAGTATCTCTCTAGCAGTCAGTGTTGCAACTAATCTGTAGAAGCCTCTGACTAAAGACAGTGGCTTTATGACAGCTTCATGATTTTATGACATGCTAACAACTCAATATAATATTCCACAGTAGTGTGTCCCAGATGACATCATCAGTTGTTAGCTACAGTATCTCTGCTAATACAACTTACTCGCTTGTGCTGCTACTTTTAACTCTGGTCATATCGTTGGCTCAAAATGACCATCTGAATGAATGGATATCATGAAAATAATCAATTAACCCCCCAACCACACATGCCTTTTTAGTTTTTCACTCTTTATTCATCCTTTATTTAATATTTTAAGTCATATTTGACATATATAGTATTTTGTAACAACTGAAGTTAACATAGTTATTTTATTGTGTTATAAAATGGCACTATGTGCCTGGAAAACACATAAATAATTCCCCTTTTAACCCTCCGTCTCTGTCCAGTTGACAGAGACTGGACAGAGAACGGATGTACAGAACGGATGTACCGTTCTGGACAAACGGTACATCCGTTTGTCCAGAACATCACACGTCACACGTCAACATCACACGTTCTGGACAAACGGCTCCATGTTCTGGAGCCGTTTGTCCAGAACATCACACATATGTGTGATGTTCTGGACAAACGGCTCTGATTCATGAAGGTTCCAGTTTGAATCTCAAAGGATTGACAGCATGGTGCCAGATTCCCCAGGAAACGTTCAGAGGTCTGCTGCATGCCGTATCTCAGCAGGCCCGGGCCGTCTCAGGCGCATTATTACGCAGATCGTCATGATACACCGGCTCCTCGGCGATGACCTGTCTTATTGTCACGTCAGCAACCAAGCTGACATGTCAGACATGTCTTAGGCAATAAATAGTTCCACGAACTGTTGTCAAATGTATCATACTTTGTGAAACATGCCAAATTTCAGTCCAAGACCGACATGAAGCTACCGTTGGGTTCCTTCAGGACGAGGAATCTCCATAAACTCATAACCATCAGTTAGCTGACACCTGCAGCGAAGCGTATGTGTGTTCAGCTGCAGCTGGGCTTGTTCTTACAAGCTTTCGACAAAAGAAGCGTGCTGCTGATCAAACAGTGTTTATGTCACAGCCAGGCTGATTTAAACCGAGACGCTCAGCCGCTGCTAGCGCAGGGCGATGTGAACCTTATCAACATCCTGCAACTGTCAAGCACAGGGAGCAGCCGGTGCCCACCGCTGCGTTGTTATTTATGAGCCGTTTCCTCAATACTGAGACCGTGGCAAGGTCACCGGCTTCACACTGGTGGATGAGAACAAGAGTTTTTCTCAGCTGAAAATCTGGTGCCCAGTCGCTAGCCACCAGGAAAGACAAGCTTGATGATCGGCTAGAACAAGGAAGCGCTCAAACTCAGCGCCTTGATGAGCGTTCACACCTCTGGAGCCTTTTCACAGTTCACGTCACAATCATACATTTTAAACATACAGTCAAAGAATGGTCCAGACTTAAATCCAAATTAAAATCTGCAAAGCAAAAATGGGCAACAATGTCAGTCTCTAAATGCGCCTGGCAGAAAGACGAACCTGCAGCTTTTTTTAGGCAAAAATATTAGTGTTAATTGTTATAGTGACAGTTCAGATTAAACTTGATTTGTGATTTTAATTGTGTTTATTTAATGCAAACACTGCAATTGTAAAATAGTTTTTCACGACAAAAGTTTTGCGCATGTTTACAATGCAAATGCAGCTTTTGTCGTGGGATAACTCCCACGCTTTGGTTTGATCCAGCAGAAATCCGTCCAGTGTCACGACTTCCACTTGTTGTAACTTTATTTCCAAGATTATTAGCGCTCATAATCAACATTTCTTAGACGCCGTTTCTTCCAAAACAATGGCTGGGCTACTAGCCCATTGTTAGGAAGCGTTGTCCTTAGCGATGTTGTGTGTATGTGTTTGCCTGAATTGTGTGCTTTCTTTCTTTTTTTTTCCTCCTCTCTTTCGTTTGGCAGGTTTGCCGTCATGGCTTGTTGCTGGGCTCTGGATCCAGAGGAGCGGCCAAAGTTTCAGCAGCTCGTTCAGTGCCTCACAGAGTTTCACGCCGCGCTAGGTGCCTACGTGTAAAAACGGGCATGTTTGTGTAAACGACAGCTGGAAGGAGGAAAAAAAAACAAAACTCTAAAGGCTTTTGGACTTGTGAAAAATGTGCCTTATCAGAGATTCTTTTACTTTGTACAGGTTTTTTTTTTATTTGTTTAATTACCTTTTTACGGCATAGAGGAGTATAAAAAATAAGATTCTTGGTTTTCTGTTGCGGTTGCTTTTAAAGCATCTCCTTCTTCCCCCCAGAGGACTGGAACAATGGAAGCATGTCCTCCTCCTGTGTGACTCATCAACATTTACTGGCGACGGGGCAACTTTTTACAGGACAGTGATGCCTTGTAACGCAGCAAAACGATGAAAATGGTGAATTTGTTCTGAATAGTAGACTTTAAACGCCCGGCCGGTACATCTGGTGTCGACCCAGACGTTTGGATTTGCTCCGGCTCGGTACGAGAGGCAACCTGGCAACAGCACACACACTTACTTGTGTGTGTTCTGATATTTGTGAGAGCTCTTCAAATGGTACAGCGCTTCCTCTGGATGAGCTTCCTGCCGCGTAACCGTGCCAACGCTCTGATTTTTACGGCTGCTCTGTGGACGGAACCGCAGCGAAGCTACACACAGAATTCTACTCGGCTTGGATTGGATCTCCCTCTCCTTCCTTTATTTGTACATTTGATTTATGGTTTTGTTTTGTTTTTTGTATAAGATTGATTGTTCTGTGTCAGAACCAGCCCCAGCCAGAGTTTTCTGAGTGATTTGTCGAAATGTTTGTGCTATCAATCACTGTGAAAAAACACGACTGCCAACCAGCGTGCTCTCGTTGTATTCTTCCACCCTTTAGCATCTTCGTGATGTGTTTTACGGTCACTGCATGTCGAGATAAGGTTGTAAACTGCTTCCCAAATTCATATCCACAAATAAAATGGGATCTTTTAAAAACAGTGTGATTGTTCCGTTTGTTCCTCTCCTCTGTTCCCTTCATACTCCTTCGCAAAAGGCTCATTTATCTTACACTGGCTGGTCTACTCCTAATTGCACCGACTGAATAAATTAAAGTTGTTTTTACATGTTTGACCAGGCTTGTGATGCTTTTGGTGTACTTAAGTGTGCTGTACTGGTGCAGAGTTGTCAACTGAATTTGTAATTCAGGGCATTTATGTCTGTGTTTGAAGAAGAAAGTTTTAAATAAATTCAGCTGTTTTTCTGTATCAGATCAGTATCGGCCAATACTAAACCTCCGATATTGGTATCGGAGATACCGATATCTCCGACCCCAAAATTAGGGACCGGTGCATCCCTGATTTTGGTCTCATCTGGTCACAAGCATACGGTTCAAATCAAGTCGCTAATGGAGTTTAGTCACGTTTACATGAATATGTAAAAACAGAAAAATAAATTTTCTGCCAGTTGGCATTTAAATCTGAGACCAGATGTTCATACACACTCTGAAGAATCGCACTGTTTAGCATTAAGCCACTGAAGTTTTCCTGTTTTAAATCAACATTGCAGACATTATTTTGATTTGCTAAATGGCAGAATAATGAGATTTATTAGAAGTTTTTATTCATTTCCTTACTATTTGGAAACCGTACTATTTCGCTTACTGTTACTCGGTTAAGAGTAAACGAGGCGGTCAAAGCTAGCTTCTCTGAAGTTAAGTTGGAACAAACTTCTCCTTGTTTAGTTGTTAGAATCATCAGAATTTCTATTTGCTAAACATCACAACTAATAAGAGAGAGTACATATCAGATTTATTTATTAATGCCTTCAGAATCAGAACTTGCCTTTTAAACTTTATGACTTTGGTCAAATGCTTTGCATTTCTTTCCTCAAGTTTCTGCCAACAGCTGACTGGAGTTCTGGTCCATTCTCCCTGATGGAACCGGTGGAACTGGGTCAGGTTGGTAGGCCGCCTTGCTCACACACACTCACACATCTTCAGATCTGCCCACAAAATCTGTCTCGCACTGAGATCAGGAGTTTGCGATGGCCACACCAAAACACTGACTGTTCTTAAGCCACTTGGTAACGACTGCATGCTCAGGGTCACAGTCTTCCTGTCTTGATGTCTGTAGATGCTGCTTCAATATTTCCACATAAAGTTCCTTCCTTGTGATGTCATCTATTTCATGAAGTGCACCAGTTCCTCCTGCAGCAACACGGCCCCGCAACATGATGCTGCCACCCCCGTATTTCAGCCAGGATGGCATTTTTGAGCTTTCGTGCTTCTTCCTTTTTTCCCCCCAAATGTAATCACGGTCATGTCAGCTAAATAATTAGAAATTGTCTTGAACAAACAGGACTTGTCTTCAAAAGTTGAGTTCTTTATCCATGTGTGTATGCTCAGACTATAATCTGGCTTTTTATTGTTATTTGGTTTATTGGTTCTCAAATAACCAATAACAGATGAACGTAGCGCCTTCGAAAGTCTAGAAAAGGACGAGCCTTGACTTGTGGAGGTCAGCAGTTCTCTTGCTGGTATTTCTTTAGATTTCCCCATGATTTCACAAAAGGAAGCCGTGTGTCTAAGGTGTTCCTCCTTTAAGCTTAAATTTTGTGTTAACCTATTCGGGGGGGGGAAAAAGACCTATCAGAAGCTTCCAATGTTTTGACATCATCATATGGGCTTTCCCAAATTGTCTAAATGCAGAGTAAGCTGACCGGATGTAAACTTCTGAATATGAAGATAGTAAAAATAAAAAAAGTGAAAGTAATCTCTCATTTATCTAATAGAAATAATTTAGACTGATACCAGGGATGATATTGTCTGATTTAATCTGGTTTTAATGGCAGATTGTTGTTTCGACACATCTGCCTTTTTTTTTTCACATCTCTTGTTTTTCCAGTCTTAAAGATTTTGCAATAATTTCACATCATATAGGAAACAGCAAACCATTGATTTCAAATAAAACCTGCTAGACTCTCTGAATAATCTGAAAATGAAAAGTATAAACTAATAAAAATGTATTTTTCCAGTAATTATGGGAATCGGTAGGTTTTGCACCACTGATTTTGCACAAAGCATCTGTTCATTAACAGGATTATTTCTCTGCACTCATCCATATTAAAGGATAAACTTTTCAGCTGTTTTTTGTCCAATTAGATCTAAATAACATTAAAACTGCTCAGTTTGTGAAAGAGAATCTAATGCGGCCATCAAATTGAAAAGCCGGCCTGACCTCCAGCTGAGTGTTGGTGTTGTCATATTTGAGTTTCAGTTTTGTCAGCTTTGGTCACTTTTTTTCTTTCTTTCTTTCTTATTTTTCTTGCAGTTTCCCCAACAGTATCAGTCATGATAAGCCAAGAAAAAAAAAAAAAAAAAAAAAACCACAACCTGCGTTGGGTAACTGGAAGTTGTCTGCACCAGACGGCTGTCGTCACACCGCTGGAGACTTTGCACAGCTTTGGTTTCGAAAAATGTTTAAAGGTTTGAGGTTTTTCTCACTAAGTTTCTCTTTTCTCACTAAGTCTCTCTTCTGACTAAGTCCTTCCAGGGATGTCTTTTCATGTTTATTGATGGAGAAATGTCTGAACATTCTGCATTTCCGGACTCAATTCGCCTTAAAAATCCATGTTAAGCTTTACTTACTGTATTCACCAACATGGATATAAAGTCTTTATCGTATCAGATGCTGATGAATCACAGACTAACGCATCAAATCCTAATCTACAAGACAATTATCTTCTTTATAATGGAAAGTGTCTGCTTAAATAATGGATAAGAATACAGTCAATAGTTTTGATCACAAAATTTCACCAGCTTGAAATTTCAATTTTCGTTTTTTTTTCTTGATTATGTATATATTTGGGCAAAATTTCACAATTATTTAATATTTTTTCAAGGGCAATTTTGTTTACGGAGATTACATAATCCATTTTATTAATGGTTTTGGTTGTGTGCGGTTTTTATTTCCCTTTTTTTGTTTGTGTTAATTTGTCTTTTGGGATATTTAAAATATTGTCCATTTCCAGTGTTAAGTGTTCTGTACAAAATTATGCTTCATTTGTCTTTAAGAGAGCAAACTTGCGTTATTTTTGCCATTATCAATATATTACTTTAAAAGGGTCTCCGAACAGCAATATTATCGTTTATCACAATAATTTCGAGAACGATTTGTCGTCCAGATGAATTTATTGTGACAGGTCTAGCGCCAGCATTTTCTTCACAAACTCCAGAGAGTGAGTCACTGAATTCATATTTAGCTGTTTAATAAATGTGTTTCTGTTGAATAAGGCCCACCTGTTCAATATCTGTTTTTCACAGAATGGATGTCATCAAGATTAGACTCCAGACTGCTAGAAAGTCAGAGCTGGATCTGTTCAGATCACCTGTCAGTGTGTGAATGACTGACTGTAATAGAAAGTGCTTTACAGCTACAAGTAGAAACCTAAATTCTATCAAAAGGATTTAGTTAGTGATGATGATGTAAATGATGAGAAATGTTATTGTCAATCCTCTTATTCTCAGTGTTTTGAAACACTTCTTTACCTGTTTTGAATCAGGTAAATAAGTGTTAAAATCTGAAATATTTATTATATTTGTGTTTTTTATAAATGGAGTCCACAGCTGCTAGCAAGATGTTCCAGGGACTCATCTGTCCAAAAACATACCTGCTGGTTTACCTGCTCTCTCTAAATTCCCCTTCAGTTTCTGTGTGTGTGTTGTCCCATGATGAACCAGAGTCCTGTCCTATATCTATATCTATATATATCTATATCTATATATATATATATCTATATCTATATATACATATATATAGATATAGATATATATATATTCATATATATATATATATATAGATATAGATATAGATATATATAGTGGCGCAGTTGGTAGCACTGTTGCCTTGCAGCAAGAAGGTCCTGGGTTCGATTCCCGGCTCGGGGTCTTTCTGCATGGAGTTTGCATGTTCTCCCTGTGCATGATGGGTTCTTTCCAGGTACTCCGGCTTCCTCCTAGTCCAAAAACATGACTGTCAGGTTTATTGGTCTCTCTAAATTCTCCCTAGGTGTGAGTGTGTGTGTGTGTGCATGGTTGTTTGTCCTGTCCTGTCTGTCTCTGTGTTGCCCTGAGACAGACTGGCGACCTGTTCAGGGTGACCCCGCCTCTCGCCCTTGAGCGTTAGCTGGAGACAGACACCAGCACCTCCTGACCCCATTAGGGAGAAGGGTGAACAGAAAATGGATGGATGGATATTTTTGTATATAATAATTTGATGGTTCCAGAAGGTAGGGCACAAAACATAAATTACAACGAACAATGAAGATGCTGAGCAATGAGAGGCTTAAAAACACAACCACCATGTAGGTACCTTTTACAAAGCCAGACGTTAAGATGTGAGCTATTTACTTACCGCACAAAGAAAAGTTTTTTTTCTTGTTTTTTTTTTTTATTATTTAGAGGAAAACCTGAAACCAGACCAAACATGACTCTGTGATTTATTTTGTGTTCAGGACTCCTTACCTGCACTCCTTCAAGATTGTTTTGGAATGAAAAGATAAAATCAGAAAATCTCAGTGTTTTGAAACACAATGAATGTTGCTGCTGGAACGGACAGACTGACAGACAGAGGCACTTTCATTGTCCCAAGGTAAAACTCTGTTAACTCTTGGTTAGAGGAAGCCACAGCTTCAAAACCATATTGTGACTTTGCCCTCATGTCATTGCTTGCACATTTAGCAGAGCCTATTTCCGTA
Source organism: Alfaro cultratus (assembly GCA_903066825.1). Taxonomy (NCBI): domain Eukaryota; kingdom Metazoa; phylum Chordata; class Actinopteri; order Cyprinodontiformes; family Poeciliidae; genus Alfaro; species Alfaro cultratus. The sequence goes on along the minus strand of CAEFZX010027608.1, from coordinate 963 downwards.
GAGCCTTTTTGTACCCCCATGTATAAAGTTAAGCCCTAAATCATTCACATCCCTACAGATTTGTTTAAAGTAATATTTTAATTTTGCCATGTTATTTCTTGTAATTGGAGTCCGGCCTTAAATCCAAACTAAAGATTAGCTTCCAACTTCAAAGACCAGGAGCTCAGGATCAAAGAGAATCATTAAAATACACGTGGAAACGTCCAATAAGCTGGTTAGTAATTTATGAGGGTTTGGTTGATGTTTTACCCTTTTTAAAAATAAGTATAATTTTTTTATGCTCCTTTTACATTGTTTTACTATTTTTGGAAAGTGCGTGTCTTAATGTCACTTCACAGGTAGGTGAATTTGCAACTATTGAACTACAGGAGACGCTGTTGTCAGGTGTGATCATATTCTATAATATCATTGAAAAGTTCGTTTATTTCAGTAACTAGGTCGGCAATAATATACTTATATATTATATTATCCAGCTACAATGTATAAATACATCATAGCCTATAAATTAATTCATAACAAAATGACTTTAAGTCTTCATTTCTGTTAAAATGGTTTTCAGCTGATGGAAGCACATTTACGATTAGAAACACCAATAGAAGAACATTTTAAGACTTTTTCATTCAAAAATGCACTTCATAAAAAATTATGTTTTAACACCGACTTCAGTTTTCAAAAGGTGCTTTAAATCTGACAAAACGAGCTTCGTCTGCGTTTTGTACTTTATGGCGTGTTTAACCATAAAATAGATTGATAATCGCACACAAATCTAAACCTCCCATTTTAACCAGCTACAATTATGATGCGTGTGAACACGAATAAATTGGATGTAAATATATATATATATATACACTACTGTTCAAAAGTTTGGGGTCACCCAAACAATTTTGTGTTTTCCATGAAAAGTCACACTTATTCACCACCATACGTTGTGAAATGAATAGAAAATAGAGTCAAGACATTGAC